>JAODAL010065877.1:0-18016 GCA_025379985.1 Phyllomedusa bahiana
AAACCCCTTTCAAACTTTTATTATTTTTTTTTTTAAAAAAATATTAATACAAAACCCCCTATACATTACCACTACATACCTAGATGATACAGATACTGTGCATACTCCATGGGAAAAAACGCCCCGTAAAGAGCGGCCCGCTTTAATGACAACAATTCACTACATGCGGTAAAACACCTTTAAATCCCAGCATCCCGACGCGTTTCCTCCATACAATTCTAGGGTTCATCAGGGATTAAAAATTTTCTCTCCTTGGAAAAAAAAATACGTATATACAACGATATATCACAACACATGTACTTAAAAATTAAAAATAACTGATACTTAGCTCAAGGCTGCCAGGTATTTTTACGAAAATTTCCCCAGCACCTTAGTATGCGGGTGCCAGCATACTAAGGTCTGGGGGAATTTATGCATTATACCGGGCCCAGCACTTGAGCTAAGTATCATTTTATTTTTTTAATTTTGAAGTACATGTTTTGTGATATATGGTTTTATAGATTCTTTTCCACAAAAAGAAATTTTGAATCCCCGATGAACCCTAGAATGTAGGGGGGAAACGCGTGGATAGCTGGGGATTTAAAGGTGTTTTTCCCCAATGAGTGCTTTGTCTGTCTTTAAAAAGGGAGCCGCTCTTTATGGGGGCGATTACTCCCGGGCAATAGTCACATAGCTGTATCACTAGGTATGTAGTGGTAATGATAGGGGGTTTTGATATTAATATTTTTTTAAAAAAAGATAAGTAAAAGTTTTTTAACAGGGGTATTATTTGCAGGAAAAGTGGGCTAGCCCAGAATCTTTAGTCTTACGTTTCAGGATATAAAGCTGCTGCCGGGGGCCACATCTTTTTTTTTTAAGCACCAACTGTTCATCATCTGGGGGATGGGGGAGTAAGGGGTCGGTGTCATAGGCCTCTTTATCTCTTTGAGCAAATCCTTTATAATTATTTCCCCAACATTTAACTCCGGAAAAATGGTCTTAGGGGAATTTTCAGTGTGGAATCACGAGAACATTCTTTTTTGAGCACTGCCTTGCCCTTTCAACCGGGCCCGTTGGGTTTTAAAATTTAATTGGGTGAGGAAAAAAACCCAACGACTTGACGAGGGAAAAACACTTTGGCAGATCAAAAGAATTCCAATTTCGGATAGTTAGAACATTTTTTTTGGAGGGTCTGAATTATGTCTCCATTCCTTAAAACTGCAACAATAGCTAGCAGTTCTTTATTCCCCACTCATAATTCCCCTCAGAAGGATAAACTCGGGAGAAAAACCCACAAGGATGCAATAAACCTTGTCCCCTTCTCTGAGACAGTAGGCCCCTACAGCACAGTCGGAAGCTCCATTTCCACAAAAAGGGGCGAGTTCGGGTCAGTTTAATTTAAATACAGGGGCTTAATGAATTGCCCTTTTAAGAGAAAAAAGGGATTCTTGTGCTTTGAGGAGACCAAAAAAAAGCATTTTTCTTTTTGTCAACTGTGAAAAGGTGAAAGATTTTGAAAAATTCCCTAGAAGGCTATAGAAATCAAAACCGAAACGTTGAACATCTTTTTTGTTTCTGGGGTGGCCAGTCTATTTGCTTTGATTGTGAGTCCTTTTGTAACCATGGGGAAAAATTTAAAATACCCAAAAGAATTGGACCCTTTTTTAGGGAAATTCAACTCTAAATTTTGATGTAAATGGTTCTCCCTCAGACTTTCCCAAAACAAGTTTAAATTTCCCCTGGTGTTCTTCCATCGAATTGGAGAAAATCGGGATACTCCAGATAGATCTATAAACGGCCCAGAAGGTCTCTGAAATGCGTTGACAATGTTTGGGAAGGGGGCGGGGCATAAAAGCCAAAAAAGGGATAACCAAACTCAAAGTTCCTAACGGCCTAAAGGCATCTTCCATTCTCTCCGACTGTACGGAAGGTTTTTAAACGCTGTAATCTAATTTGAAAAAATCTTTTCATTTTACTCCAAAAAAAAAACAACAGTATCCTATTTTTATCCGGCGAGAAAGCCCCTTCGTATATTCCCATATCGTAAACATAAACAAAAACCCAAAGAATATCAATACCTTGGGCAAGATCTGTATATAAAATATAACTATTAAATAAAATTACTGTATACAACCTAACAATTCGCCTAAAATTGCCCTACCTAAACTGCCTAATACGTGGGGAACCCGCCCCAACAAAAGGCGACCCCACCAGGAACCTTACAAGAAACCCTATACATGCCCTAGTGATAGTACTTATACCCACTACACCATGCCTACAACTACAGTGTGTAATTGCCACCCAAGACTAAACATCCGTCACCACACACACATACTATATATACACTAAATCCCTGTCCCGACGCGTTTCCCCCACCACCGATAGAGTTGGTTCATCAGGGAACAAAAACTCTTCTTAAAGTGGCAACAGTAACTATAATGATAAGGAATCTCAGAAAGTACCAAATATATACAAACAATAAAAGTACACGGTTCCCAGAACTAAATCTCCGTAACAGGCATGCATGAAAGAATATACATATACAAAGTCGTGTGATACACTCACACCCTTATGGGTATACCTAGGTGAGCGGCCAAAGAATGCGTCACATCACACACTTCATAAGAGATTCCAGGACGACCATTTGGCATGCCTGTCCCAGATAGATGGTTTCCGAACCGCTGCAACAATGAGAAAATAAAGTTTTAAATACACGTTGTCCATCAGGATCAACACTCAGTGGACACAGGAAGAGAGTCCTCTACCCGCCCGGAAGTAGAATGAAGCACTCCCCCGGAGTGAACTACACTAGCAAAGGCAGCAAACCAAAAACACAACAAAAAGTTTGCTAAACCTCAGAGATCAGCAGACGACACACCAGCCCATTCAAGATGCTTATGAGATGGTTACTATGTATAAAAGCATTACAATCCACACCCAATGTGAGTAAATAAACGTTATTAATGCATGCAGCTCATCTAATAAGCAGCCAGAAATAATTAGTCCGGTAAAGCAACTACAATATTTAAAATATAGAAATGATACCAACAATTAAATAAATAAATAGATTAAGCTCATAACACGAAAAAATAGCAAGAGATTAAAGAATTGGCGCAAAACGATAAGAGTCATTAATTTTTCCATTTGGTGTACGTTTTTAAACGGAAGATCCAGATCGCTTCCTTCTGGAGTAGTTTTCTTCTCACATCCCCCTTTCTAGGTGAAGGATGGTCAATTTCAACCACCGAGAATGTTATAGAAAAGGTGCTGTCCTTATGTATCGAATTCATAATTTCTTGCAACGGAGTATCGCGGTCATATCCTAATATCCCCCGGTGTTTGCCAAAATCCGCCGCCAAAATTCCCGATAAAAGTTTTTAACCCACCTACAAATCTTGGGCACGGGCATGTGGCCTGGTAAATGACCCCCCCTGTTTTACATTAGCATATCCAAAAGTTGTAAAATTTGACCTGTCAGTAAATTCATCACTGACTTCGTTACTGATATGGAAGGGCAGGCCTTACACTTCCTCCGCACCTATAAGTGGCCCTGTTACCTTGGATGAAAGCCAAGTGTCCGAAAAGGTGTTTGGTGTCCGAAAAATGACTCTGAACCAAACTGTCCCTAATATTCTTTGCCTCACCTTGTACGTAATTACTGTGGGTACATATCTAACAATTCCTTCAAATGTGATCTAGTGTTATAATTTGGCCAAAATTAATATAAGTTTCTAAATCTGGGCTATGAAAGCCATCATCATATGTACCTATGATCCTAACCTTCTCCTTTGTGATTATGATCTTTTGTTGCTGTAATAGAGCAGACCATCAGTATAGAGGCTGATTATATGCTTTCTGTGAGAATATTTCGTGGGTAATCCCCGCACCAGGAATCTCTTTCTTAAATTCTCAGCAACCTTCTTAAAAGTCCCTTAGATGAACCATTCCTTCGTACACGCATAAACTGTCCCTTTGGTATTAACCTTTCCTAAGTGGGAACGGATGATGACTATCCACCGTAGAGAACTGTTCCCTGTGATGGCTTAAACGTCCAACATGTACGTCATCAGTCGTTTATCCGTGGCCTTAGATAACAAGACTTCCAAAACAACACCAATTCAATCTTATGAAAACTGAATGTGAACCTGAGTCCAATGTCATTAATAATAAGTTTCTGGACAAACAGATGAAGAATCCTCCCTGAGCCCCGTCCACAAAATCACTATGTCAATCTAATACCAGCCCCCAATAGCGATGTGACTGGGCCTCCTGAATGTCATCAGAGAAGACCCTGGTGTGCTCCCACCAGCCCAGGAAGAGATTAGCCTACGATGGGCGCACAGGGGCCCCGCCTCCCCATAGCAGTCCCCCAGAGCGGTGTGTAAGCACCGACCATCACAACAAGAAAGAAATTTGTGTTCAAAATGAAATCGGCACCAATTTGGTCACAAATTGAAATAGGCAAGAATGAGAAAATACTTCCAACAATTAATGAAAGAATCACACACGCCTCGAAGCCCTTATCATGTTGGATTGAACTATAAATGGCCCCTCGACGTCTAATACTGCATCAGCCACATATCGTGGTCAATCACCAATTGTATCCAATTTAAAGTAGGTCTGTTAGTATCTCTGACAAGGATGGAAGGCTGTTACCAACCGGTGCAGAATACGATCTACATACAGACAAAAATTTTGTGAACCAGAATGTCGATGCCCACACTATAGTTCGACATCTAAAAGGCACAAGGCCCTTGTGGACCTTAGGTAGTCCGAAGAATTTGGCAACTCGTGGGCCGAGCGGTAAAAAAGAACATAAATACCTGTTTACTAATTAGTTCAGAATCAAGGCTACCTTAAGGCTTATTCCCAATTCTGCCCTAGAACAAGTCGAGGGAATCAGTTGGGCAGGACTTCAACCAAACCAATCGTTTAAAAATCTCTAGACACATATGGCGATAATCATCGCAAATGGGAAGACTGTAAACCCACCCTTGACTGAGGGCTCACAACAATGGACTGATCCTGCTCGAGGTTTTTCACAGTGCCAATATTGGCCTTTAATAATTGTATATCTTATGTTTATTATTATTCATCCTACTGTCTTGTAATTTTTTCTATAGAGTCAACAAACAACTTTGACGAAAGTACGATAATGGTGTTCATCTAACTAGGTGGCATTTTAGTACTTCGGGTCCCTTAAATCAGAAAAGCGCCCTTATGACCTATCTTATTTCTTCCCTCCCCAATAAGTTCTGTCAATAGTTCTATCATCCTTTAAACTCAGAGGTGAACAATGCCCCATTTCAAATCATTGTCTCTCACAATTAAGTTGAAAAATTTTTTCCATTTTAAGATTTCGGGCCAAAGAGATGGATGTCCTTCACCCAATAAATACATTCAGTGAGTTATTAGGTACAAATGACAAACCTTGTTTTCAATACTTCAAATTTCGTCAGTTGTGAGGGCTCTATGAGACAAATGATGATTTGATTATTATACTCCCCCACGATCTACTTTGTTATTAAATATTCTTTCTAAAAAAGAGGCAGGGTAGTCGTGGTCGCCTCAGCCTGTGATGTAGATTCAGATTGAGATGATGAAGTAGCCCCAAAATCTGCAATTGCCTCCATTGGAGTAATTGTTTTTCCACTGTTTTTTCCTCTTTTTTTTGTCTTTTTTGGGTATCCATTGAGAAAATATTGATGTGGACCACTGTTCCTAGTGCGGTATGGGGGGGATCACTGAAAACCTTATTCCCTCTACGAGGATCACTCTCGGAGTTATCAGTGTCAGATTGACAATATATCAGTGACGAACTCCCTGGGGTTTCCTATATAGGCTAGAATATGCACGAATTTTCCCAAAATCTGTCAGTCCTTAATGAACTGTCAGTGTTTACTTCTTTCAAAATGGCCGAAAATTTAACAAATATTTGTCTTTTTTGATTCTATACAAATTTGAGAAAGTCGAGGTCCACCTTATATTTAATGAATTACTTAATTCAGCTAATTCCTTAAGCGCTTCAAAGATTTATCAAGGTCACCCGTTCCTCCTCAATCAATAAAATTATGAAACGCAGAGATGATGAAGTTGCCACAATTTCCCATTTTTTTCATCACCTCCACTTTCTAGATCTTGGAGCCGGTAAAAAATGTATACGTTAAAACCTTTTGGCACTATTTTATTCTTGGAAAATAATTTTCCAAGGACTGTTAACTCCCCACCATGACTTAAATACAACTGTATTTAACATTTAGTATCTTTAAACAAACCCTTAATGGATAGAGAATCCTTTGTTAAAGAAGAAAATTCTCTCTCATAAAAAACGCTTTACTGCATTCCGATAGCCATTTATCACAGTCTAATAGACTGGCCATCCCAGATATACAACTCTCCCACGACAAAAGGTGATAACTTCACGGAATATATAAATACAACAAAAAAACAACAACAGTACTCCTATTATTATCCATGCAGAGAAACCACTTCGAATAAATATTAACCATAACGTAAATCAATACGACAAAAACCCACAGAGAATTATCAATACCTTTGGGCAAGAAATAGGTATTAAAAATAACTTTTTCATGAATAAATTACTTAAAAAACCTAACAATTCTCTAAAATTGCCCTACCTAAACTGCCTAATACGATGGGAACACCCGCCCCAACAAAAGGGCGACCCCACCAGGAACCTACTAAGAAACCCATAAGTTGCCCTATTGATAGTACCTTAACCCACGTACACCTATGCATCAACTACAGGGTGAAATGCACCTAGACTAAACATCCTGCACCACCACACAACAACATATATACACGTACCATGTCCCTACGCTATTCCCCCGACCACCGATAGAGTGGTTCACAGGAAACAAAAACTCTTCTTTAAAAAAAAAAAAGTGTTTTGTGGCCAAACAGTACTATAAGGAATCTCAGTAAGTACCAAATATATACAAACAATAAATACACGGTTTCCCAGAACTAGAATACCGTACAGCCATGCATGAAAGAATAAACAAATACAATCGAGTGGATACACTACACTTCCCTTATGGAATACTAGTGACGCTCAAAGATGGAGGCTCATCACACACTCATAGAGAGTCTGAACACCAGGTGCATGCTGGGCCGGATAGATGTGTTCCCGAACGCTGTCACTAGAGGAGAAATATGTTTAAATACACGGTTTCCAACTCAGATCAACAACACTCCAGGTGGACACAGGAAGATAGCTCCCTCTACCCGACCGGAAGTAGAATGAAGCACATCCGCCCCGGGAGGAACGCCACTGAGCAAAGGCAGCAAACAAAAAACAACAACAAAAAGTTGTTGCTAAACCTCAATATAGCAGCAGAACGAACACCAGCCCATTTCAAAATCATATGAATGGTTACTATGTATAAAAGCATTACAATCCAACACCAATGTGATTAAATAAACGTTATTGAATGCCATGCTGCCATTCTAAGAATGCAGCCAGAAATAATTATTCGGTAAATCAACTACAATATTTAAAATATAGAATGATACCAACAATTAAATAAATAAATAGATAAGCACATAACACGGAAAAAATAGCAGATATTTAAAGATTAAATGCGCAAACGATAGAGAAGTCATTAATCTCCATTTGGGTGTAGCGTTTTTTTAAAACTCGGGAGATCCAAGAACGCTTCCCTCTGGAGTATTTTCCTCTCAAAATCCCCCTTTCTAGGGAAGGATGGACAAATTCAAACCACCGATGAAAGGGTAAAGATAAGGGGCTGGTCCTAAATGTTTCGAATTCATAAGTCTGCCAACGGAGTATCGCGGTCATTCTATATCCCCCCAGGTGTTCCAAAAAATCCGGCCGCCTAAATTCCCGAATAGTTTTTTTACCCACATACATCTTTGTTCAACGGTCAGTGGCCTTGTAAATGACCCCCCTTGTTTTACAATTAGCATATTCCAAAATGTTTTAAATATTGACCTGACATTAAATATCATCACTATGTACTTCGAAATCTGATATGGAAGGGCATGGCCGTTACACTTTCCAGCACCAATAAAGTGCCCCTGACCTTGATGAAAGCCAAGTGGCCGAAGTGTATGGTGTCAGAAAAATGATCTGAACCAAACGTCCCTAATATTCTTGCCTCTCCTGTACGTAAACTGGGGTACATATCTACAAATCCTCAAATGTGGATCTTGTGTTAAAAATTGGCCAAAAAATTAGATATAATGTTTCTAATCGGCTAAAGCATCATCATATGTACCTATGATCCTAACCTTCCCTTTGTAGATGTTTCATGAGTGCTTTTGTTGCTGTAATAGAGCATACCGATCCATAGTATAATATGCTGATTGATATGCTTCGTGAGAATATTCGTGGGTATCCCCTGCTCCAGAATCACGTTCTTAAATTTCTCAGCATTCCATCTTAAAAGTCCCCTTAGATGAACAGTTTTCCTTCGTACACCATAAACTGTCCCATAGGTATTACCTTTCCATAAGGAACTATATGACTATCCCACCGTAGGAGACTGTTCCCCCTTCTGATGCTTATTACTGTACAAGGTCGTCATCATCGGTTATTCCTGGCCCTTATAGATCAAGACGGTCCGAAAAACAACCAATACATTCTTTATTTATGACTGATGTTAACTGAGTCCAAAGACATTAATATTAAGTTTACTGACAAAAACAGATGAAAAGCCTCTCCTGAGCCCGTCCACAAATCACGATGTTCATCTAAATACCGCCCCCCAATAGGCTAAGTGTTCATCTGGCCTCTGAGGTCATCAATAAGACCCTGGTTGCACCCACAGCCCAGAAGAGATTAGATACGAGGGAGCACAAGTGGCTTCGCCCCTGAGCAGTCCCCCTGAGCGTGGTAGCACCGACCATCAAACAGAAAGGAAAATTGTGTGTCAAAATGAAAAGCACCAATTTGTGTCACACAAATGAATTATGTGCATGTAAAAAATACTCTACTATAAGAAAGAAGCTCCACCTGCCTCGATGCCCTTATCATGAGGGAAGGAACTATAAAAGCGCCTCGACGACATATATACTGTCATAGCCACATATCGGGTTCAATCACCCAATTGATCCAATTTTAGAAGTAGGTCCTGTTGTATCTCTGACAAATTATGGAATTGCTTTTACCAACGGTGCCATAATACACGACTACAAACAGACTAATATTTTGAGTAAGATAGTCGATGCCCACACTATAGGCGACATCTTAAAGGCAAAGGCCCTTGAGGACCTAGGTTAGTCCTAAATGGTGGCAACTCCGTGGGCCCGACGGTAACAGGAACACGTATAAAATTCCTGTTTAACTAATTAGTTACATAGATCAATGCTTCTTAATGATTATTTCCAATTCTGCCCTAAATCGAGTCGAGGATCAGTTGGCCAGGACTTCATAACCAGACCTATCGTGTAAAAAAATCATCTAGACACATAATGGCTATAATCATCGCATTGAGGAATGACTGAATTCCCGACCCTTTTTCTGAGGGCTTCACACAATGGATCGATCCTGCTCGAGGTTTTTCAGTGCCAAATATGCCTTTAGATAGATTGGTATATCTTTTGTTATTATTATTCATCCTACTTTCTTGTAATTTTTTCTATATATTCACAAACAACATTTGACGAAAAGTATCGATTAATGTTATCTTTAAAAGGTTGCATTTTAGTACTTCTGGGACTTAAATCGTAAGCAAAAACGGGCCCATTTACCCTATCTTTTTCTCCGCTCCTCCAATAGTCTGTCAATAGTTCTACATCTTGAAACTACAATGGATCTACTCACTCCAGAAGTTCAGGGAATCAGTGGTAGAGGATAACGTACTTTATTGTGATTTTATTAAGTCTACTGTAATCAATGCAAGTCTAAGGAAATCCATTCCTACTTCCTTCTTGTTTGAACAAAAATATGGGAGCCCCTGCTGGGAAGAGGTAAGGACCGGATGAACCACTTAGCAATGTCTTCCTCTATATGTCCTTGAGGGCTTTTTAACTTCAGGCCCTCCAGAGGTAGATGTTACCGATGGTATGGATGCACTCAGGAAGAGCAAGTTCTATGGGGCAATCGTAAGGTTCGTGTGGGGGAAGCTTGTCGGCATACTGTTTTGCTACAAACATCTGCATATTCCTTGTATTCAGAGGGTAGCTCCATTATTTTATTGTCTTGCAACTGGGTCTTCAGAAGCTTGGTTCAGAGTGAGCTATTGGATGAAGATCCTCTGTTCTGGGATGCTTAATCTCTTTGTTTCCCAGTTGAATAACCTGGATGTGATTGCAACCAAGGTAAGCCCAAAATTACAGGAAAGTGCGGCGAAGATATCACAATAGGAAAGACAGGGGCATCATGGTGCTGGTTGCCATAAGATTTCAAGTGTGAGGTCCCTCTTGATCCACTGGCCCAGAGCTCAGTGAGAACCCCTGGATCTACATCCCTCCAATACACGGGTGAGAGTCTCCTCTTGATTAAAACCCCATGCTCTTGAGCCAAAGGAGAGTATCCATGAAGTTGCCACATGCCCAGAAGGTCCACCATAGCAGAGGTGGAATACCCACTGGGAGTTAGCCAGAATTTTATTGGAAGGAAGCAAAGAGAGTCCTTATTCCTCTTCTTAATATGAGGCGCCACTGCTGAAATAGACTGGACAACTACTCTTTCAGATAACCAATCTCTTAAGCAATTGATACCCCATCCGAGTAGTCGTTGATCCAAGATTGCTGCCACCAATCTCTGTTGGCGGCAAGGGCAATGATGAGGAAAGTGGGTCATACTTTCCACAGTAAAATGCATAGACTTTCACGGATCCGCTGTTGTCTTCTATCTACGCTTTCACGTTCAATATGGAGTCGACTTGCATAGGCTACGCTTCCATCCCCTAAAAATCGCGAAATTTTCCATGGGGTTTCCTGTGGAAAGGATACATGAACAGGTGGGGCCCTTGGTGTCATAGATTCAAAGTATCCCATTTTTCCTTCGTCTATCTGATAGTCGGGTATCAATTCGAATGCAATGGTTAATAAAATCATCCAAACCTAAGGGAGCCTCAGCACGGGCAAGTTCATCTTTTAATGTGCTGCGTAGTCCTTTCTTAAAAAAAGACATCTTCGCAGCGTCATTCCAGTCGGTGTCGATTGCCCACCTCTTGAATTCCATAGCATACTCAGCCACGGGGCGTTTGCCCTGGCGCAATGCTAGTATAGCTGCTTCAGCTGTAGCACGACGATTAGGGTCATCAAACATCTGACTCATGGCGTCGATGAAGTCTTCCAGGTGATTCAGCCGGGGATCATGGGTCTCAATCAAGGGGCTGGCCCAGGCAATGGCTTTATGTGTTAACAGCATAATAATGCATAGGACCTTAGACCTGTCCGTAGGGAACTGCGTTGGATTTGCATCAAAATATAACCTACATTGGTTAAGGAATCCCCGGAATTTATCGCGGTCTCCGCCGAATCTGAAAGGCGGCAACTTAGGGCTCATCACAGGCACCGAAGTGGATGGTCCAGAGGCTTGATTCTCCAGGTGGAGTATCCGGTCGGTTAAGGTCTGCACGGTCCCACGTAGCTCTTGAATGGCTTGTCCATACACTTGGATATTGTGGGCATTCTGACCTTCATGAGCGTCGCACTTGATCTTCAACGCCTGCATCTCAGAGCGCATATTAGCCACCGTAGTTTGCAGTTGCTTGAAGCGAGCTTCCGGGCTCCCAGCCCCAGCGGACTCCATCTTATGGCTTGAGTATCTTGTCACGATACTGGTGTATACTGCTGGAATCCAATGGCCGGGCTAGGTACAAACACAGGGAGGCAGGTGGATAGCGAGGTCCCAGGAAGGTAATGGGTTGCTGCTTGGTCAGAAGTGCAGAGGTTAAGCGGTGGAGCGACAGCAGGCAAAAGGTTAGCGCAGGGTTAACTGCAATGAACAGGAACAAGGCTGGACGGCAAGTTCCCAGGCGAGAGGACTGGAAAGCAGGAGCTAAGCACAATACTCAAGCAGTGAACAACAGGCTTGAGGAGTTTATATAGGAACCAGGAACAGGAAACAGGAAACAAGATGGCAACCAGTTGAGACACAATCCACCATCTTAACTGAGGGCAAACTTAAGGGCAAACACAGTTAGTAAGTTCCAAGGCATAGTAGGAGATTCCAGACAGTTATACAAGTAACTGCACACAGGGAAGAAGCTGCTGGAATAATCATATTACTAATATTGATTCCACCATTATTTTTAATCACTTACCAAACAGATGGCAAGTGACCCTGCTGTTAATTAACACCATGTATAGTCCATACAGTTACTCCATGACAGCCGTTACTACGGATAGGAATATTAACTGTACCATATTCTTTATTTCTAGATAGGGACCTATTGCATGAGTATAAAAGAGGTACAGGAGCAGAATTATTAACACTTGCATATTAGAAAAAAAGTGGACAACCCCTTTAATGTAAAACAAAACTGGAACACTCCTTTAACAACAAGTAACAGTTGTATCAATTATGAGCGTGTACTTGTTCCTGCTTTATGATGGGTATACCTATCATAGTGATTTCATGGGTACTGCGCAATGTATTCGAGGTCATGGATATAACCATCATAGTGATCTCATGGGTGCTGCCCAATGTATCCATGAGATTATGGATATACCCGTCATAGTGATCTCATGGGTGCTGCCCAATGTGTCTATGAGATTATGGATATACCCGTCATAGTGATGTCATTGGTGCTGCCTAATGTATCCATGAGATCATGGATATAAAAACACATCATAGTCATTTCATGGGTGCTGCCCAATATATCCATGAGGTCATGAATATAACACATCATAGTGATCTCATGGGTGCTGCCTAATGTATCCATGAGGTCATGGATATAACACATCATAGTGATTCAATGGGTGCTGCCCAATGTGTCCATGAGATTATGGATATACCCATCATAGTGATGTCATTGGTGCTGCCTAGTGTATCCATGAGATCATGGCTATAACACATCATAGTGATCTCATGGGTGCTGCCCAATCTATCCATGAGGTCATGGATATAGCCATCATATTGATCTCATGGGTGCTGTCCAATGTATCCATGAGATTATGGATATACCTGTCATAGTGATCTCATGGTTGCTGCCTAATGTATCCATGAGATCATGGATATCACACATGATAGTGATCACATGGGTGATGCCCAATATATCCATGAGGTAATGGATATAGCCATCATAGAGATCTCATGGGTGCTGCCCACTATGGGTGCTGCTCAATGTATCCATGAGGTAATGGATATAGCTATCATAGTGATCTCATGGGTGCTGCCCAATGTATCCATGAGATTATGGATATACCCGTCATAGTGATCTCATGGGTGCTGCCCAATGTGTCTATGAGATTATGGATATACCCGTCATAGTGATGTCATGGGTGCTGCCTAATGTATCCATGAGATCATGGATATAAAAACACATCATAGTCATTTCATGGGTGCTGCCTAATATATCCATGAGGTCATGAATATAACACATCATAGTGATCTCATGGGTGCTGCCTAATGTATCCATGAGGTCATGAATATAACACATCATAGTGATCTCATGGGTGCTGCCTAATGTATCCATGAGGTCATGGATATAACACATCATAGTGCTTTCCTGGGTGCTGCCCAATGTGTCCATGAGATTATGGATATACCCATCATAGTGATGTCATTGGTGCTGCCTAATGTATCCAATAGATCATGGATATAACACATCATAGTGATCTCATGGGTGCTGCCCAATCTATCCATGAGGTCATGGATATAGCCATCCTAGTGATCTCATGGGTGCTGACCAATGTATCCATGAGCTTATGGATATACCTGTCATAGTGATCTCATGGGTGCTGTCTAATGTATCCATGAGATCATGGATATCACACATGATAGTGATCACATGGGTGATGCCCAATATATCCATGAGGTAATGGATATAGCCATCATAGTGATCTCATGGGTGCTGCCCAATGTACCCATGAGGTAATGGATATAGCCATCATAGTGATTTCATGGGTGCTGCCTCATGTATCCATGAGATCATGGATATATACATCATAGTGATCTCATGGGTGCTCCCAATGTATCATGAGGTAATGGATATAAACATCATAGTGATCTCATAGGTGCTGCCTAATGTAATAATGAGATCATGGATATAACCATCATAGTGACCTCGTGGGTGCTACCCAATATATCCAATATGATATACCTGGAGGTGTCAGTAACTTGGATAATTAGTTATCTTTACTGTATAAATGGTCAAAAGTGCAGTTTAACGTTTACAACTGTAAAATTCATACTTATAAAGAAGGAATCCTCTAATAATCGTATCAGCACTGCCTATATCATGAGATCTGTTGCAGATCTCTGCGGAGGTATACATCACTAGTGCTTCTCAATGTATTATGCCGACGTCAGCTCAAAATGTGATATGAACATTGCTTGAACCTTGTAAGATAAAAGAGAATATGGTATAATAGCACGCATGGAACCCTCAAAACTGAATAGCCAGGAAAATTACATACGTGCCTGTGGGAGTCTTTTTTTTTTCCTTTGCTGTAATAATGCCCACAGTATATGAATTGTTGGGGTGTGCATCAGGCATCGCTTCTTAGAGATGTGGGGTTTCTGTTCCCAGTGTTTTCACAGCTATGTGTCCAATTTTTTTGACTGGAGAGGTAGCAGCTAACTTATACATATGACTAAGGTGCTTTTTTTTTTAGCTTATTACAAAGTGCTATTATAAGTTTTTCTTGTTCAACCATATTGTGGCTGGTCTAGGGTTGGATACTAATCTTCATGGAGAATGTATGTCCTCGCCATGATGTATTGGTTTTCTCTAGGTTTTTCCTATGAAAGTGGCTGGGGTATGAGATAGGTAAATTTGGTTGAGAACCTCATTAAGGACAGAAACAGATATGAATGATGGCAGTCTCTGTACAACCTTGTGGAATATGTTGAAAATATGTAAGCAATTGGATATAATAGGTAAGTCATATAAATACATTGTTCTAGCAGCAATTTGTTTAACAGAACATATCTAAATGCAAATAATTCCTCATTATATTTAATCTATCAGAAACATGTTTCCTTTGGAGAAAGAACATGCGCCTTTTTGAAGTAGTAATTACCTTAACAGCTGTGTAATGTTCACCATCTAGAAAGAACGTATGTCACAATGATTGTAAACTTGTCCTTCAAGTTAGAGGACTGGCAATTCTGTAATATAAATGATTGCTGAGAGACTCCGAGGCTGACTGATGGGAAAACAAAAATCAATAGAAAAGTCTTTGGTCATATAGAGAAAGGATGAAGCAGAGGGATCAAGAGTCACTTCAATCACACAAATGAACAAAAAGGAAATAAATATTACATTATTTTCCTGCGACTCTAGTCATCTAGTATCTAACAGATGACATAAAAGCATGTACCAAGCCTAACTCAAAAACTGAGCTATGACTGGAGTTGTAGAGATTCCTCCGCTGCCCCTGTGCTTACCATTGTATTACCTGTCCAAGGGCCCCTGCTCGACATTTCATTAAAGTCTTACCTGAGGGCAAGTAAGCTTTAGTGGAGCAAGTGTTGTGTGGCACCATTAACCCCAGGCTTGGACTGGCCCACAGGGCAGCAGGGAAAGCCCCGGTGGGTGCCTGAGCATGGCAGGCCTGAGGCTACTTTTCAGAGAGTGATGCATAGCAAGAGAGGCAGAACACAACAGTCACGTTCAGTCATATACAGTAGCTGTCGGGTAAACCCTAGAATCAACTCCACTGGTGGCCCCCAAAAATCAACCCCGCTGGTGGTTCCCAGGCATCTCAGTCTGACACTGATTAACACTCTACAAAAAAGGGCAAGCCCTGTTAGTTTAGACTGTCTAAGGATGACCTAGCTAGCGATATCTGATACAGGCTTGGATTAGTAAGCACAGCAGGGATGGAGAAGATCACTATGTTTTGTCTAGTAGGGGCCTTTCAAACATCTGTCCCGTACGTCTATACATCTATACAAGGGTGTTCATAGAAGTAGAGGGATCCCATAGCCAACATTTAAATAAGGTCCCTTTGTGATGCTGATTAATACTTCCACATCCCTAACTACCTGGGACAGGCACCCAGCTCCTTTCTATGATAACTCCCCACAGCCATATTAATATTACCTTGGAAGACAAAATATCTAAACAGGTTCTAAGCTGTCATCAAAATGAGGGGTGAAGTCAACCTGGTCTGCATCCCCTCTCTTCAGGGGCACAATAGCAGCCACACTTTCCTTCTCGGTGGTACACATGCCCCAAAATCCATTCTATACTGGGATTACAATAGTGTCTGAAAACCACTGGTGCAATCATAGTTGTAGTCTGTTGCAAACCTGAGGTGGCCTCAGGTTTGTAGCTATAAGGGGTGCAGAGCTAGCAGTTGCTACTGGACCTGGAAGCCTGAGGAAGCCCTAAGGTCCCTCTGTCACATAAGAAGACACCAATATGATAAATGGCTCATGGTAGGTGGGAAACTTTTAGAGATTTTGCATTGTAGCCAAGAGACTTTAAGCTACACCTCTGGGTGGCCTGTACACATTAGGTTAAAGTCACCAAGTCCTACCATCAATCTAACATTTATCAGGGCCTTCTGACTTCCCCTGACAGCCCATGGAACAATCCTTTTGTTCTGGCAGGAGAAATTCTGCTGAGAGAAGTGTCTGGCAATAGCTTCTCTCCCTCCCTTCCCCTCCTCTTTTTCACATTGAGATACACATATGCAATCAGCTTCAGAGGCGTAACTTGAAGCCTCTGGGCCCTAGTGCAAATAGTGAAATGAGGCCCCTCAGTTACCATGTGCCATTGACAATGCTGTGGTAAAGAGCTTTTGGGGCCCCCTCAGACTGCAGAGCCCGGTAGCGACTGCTACCTCTGCACCCACTATAACTATGTCCCTGATCAGCTCATATCTGTCTTTTGTGTCTTTTCTTTTTGTTTTTTATCGCCAATAGACAGCAAGTTTTTATGGAGTATATAGAGGCAGAGAACAAGCTTGGTTTAGTATGTATACCCTATTAAGTATAGTCAAATAGCCCCCTCATGCATAGCTCTGAAAGGCCTCTCGTGGCCATGAAATCAATGGCTGTCCATTCATGGGCATGGTGTGACATTTTATCTAACAGCAACCTAGCAAGTCCAAAATTGATAACATTAAATAATAGAGTTCTCAGCCATGGGATCAACAATACGAACACTTGACCAAACTGGAAAATCCCTATTAGTGTTGAGCGATTTTTATCGACAAAGTTGAAATCGGCAAGGTTTTTATGGTGATCGAAATTTCCAGGTCATGCGATAATTAAGGTTAAAATCTGTGCATCATCTATTAAGATCGCGCCTTTTTCGGCGCTTCCTGTAATTTTGGCGGCCAGCAAATCATATTACAGAATAGAGCAGGGTGAGATGTGTGTGCGACGTCATGACTGGGATGTGTATGGTTGCGATTGGCTGGAAAAATCACATGACCTCGTTTTACATAGAACAGCGTTTCCTGTTTCAGCCTCAGTGTCTCTCAGCGTCTCATAGGGATAGGACCTGCGCTCTGCCTGTGGCCAAACAGCTCAGCGAAATTAGTCTATTTCTGCACAGAGAAACCTCTACTATTAGCTGTGATCCTTCCAATTTAGTTACATTAGGGATTTGAACATTTTATGTAGTTAGCTAGAGAATTTTAAAGCAGAATCTACCACTGTAAATTCACGGCGGTGGGAGCGGGGGGGGGGGCCCCGCGGGCGAACACAGACAAGCTCTATCTTTAAAGAACACTGGATAAAGTTCACCAAGACTTAGTGTAGACATTGTAGTGGAATATCTTTATTATTAACAGTTTGCTATTGAAATATTTCCTGGATATTGGGCAGCCTGAACTTATATTGGATAAACATCATTTCTAGTAACTGCAGGTCTCTTTGTTAGCTGCAAAACTATTTTTTTATCAGTATACATTTCAGTGG
>JAODAL010065878.1:0-18016 GCA_025379985.1 Phyllomedusa bahiana
CTCCCCCACTATCTTGATCAGGGGGCCAAAATGTCGCCAGTGTAAAGATCTAACAAATTTATTAATAATTAAGAGTAGAAAATAAATAAAAGTCCCCCTGCAAACAAAAGTTGAGCCCCAATAAAGAACCCTTTTGGATAGTGTCCAAGGAAATGAAGACACTTTGAGAACACCCAAATTTCTTGAATCATGTCCACTTGAAACAAGGCTTGCGTGTTTTCTTTTGCCTCTTTCGATGTTTCCTTCCCCCCTTTTTCCCCGGGGGCCCTTTTTTTTGGACCCCGTTTGGATTTTTCTAGGCTTCATAGTTGACGGGGGATGTGCCATAATGGGTCCATCCCCAAATAAGTTGGCTTTTAGACCCGAATCTAGGGAGCCAAAGGACCTTTCTTTGGGAGAAGCAAACCCCGGGGATTGACGTTTCAAAATTGCCCTAGGGGGGGGAAGAATCAAAATGCTCCCCCCCATTTTAAAACATCTTGCTCGAAATCACGTAACCCTTGGGAATTTTTTTTTCTGATTTCCATTATCGAATTTTCCGTTTTCTCAACTTTAGCTTCTTCGTTTCATAGTTTACAAATTGGTAGAGCCCAAAAGGGGTTTTTTAAATTTCTCCTTGGGACTTCAAAATGTCACAGACATTTGTAATAACTTGCCTCTTCATATTTTACGATAAGGGCCATAATTTTTCAGTGGCATGTGCTGAGAATATTATTCCTTTTCAGGTAAATTCATTGAGAAAACGTCGTTGGTATTTTTTTTATGCGCAACCCGAAAAATATGTCTTTTGGGTAAATTGATAAGGTGGTCTGACCCCACCACGTTCGGATTTCTTGACTTGATCTTAAAATTCCTTGTTTAATAAAAAATCAGGGTTTTTGGGCAATATTTGTTGTTCCTGAAATACTCCCGCACTTTTAGCTGTCGTTGGACACTCATTCTTGTACAGCACCAGCAAAGCTCATCAGGGTTGCAGGGGTATAATATGTAAAAGTCCCGTAAAACCATGGGGGAAAAGAGCACGGGGCTAGCCTTAAAAACCCAAAAGCAGAAAAAAGAAAAAAAAACCCGCTCACCACCCCCGAAGTGGCCCCGCACGTATCCCGGCCAAGGCAACCGACGCATCCCAAAGAACGAAGAGATGATACACGGACCGGAAAGCGAAAAATTTCTTTTTTCAAAGTCCCAAAAAAAAAGCACCCGATGGCAGCAAAGACAGGAAAAAACCCAAAAAAAAATGCCGGGCCCCGTTTTTGGGTGCCCAAAACACCCTTTTAAACATGGCATAAATACATGTCAGAAACAACTCTTTTTAAAACCTTTACCCCCAAAAAAAAGCTCACCCGTCGGGCCGTGTCCCTGTGTTGAAAGACAACACGCCCCTTTCCCGGAAAGCCCCCGGAAAAACCCTTTTAAGGAACCCAAAAGCAAAAGCTTGGGCCAACCCGCGGGGTTTCAGGGAAAGGGCGAAATTGGGTGTCATAAAGGGCCGCTAAAGGGCACCAAAAACTCTTAGGCAAAGATCCGGCACCGAGCAAAACAAAAGGCCCCCGCCGCAAACGGGGTAATAGAACCCAAAAAAAAGGAAACGGACAAGGGAGGAAAAGGTAAAAATAAAAACAAAAGGATTCCAAAATTTTAAAAATAACCGTACGATAAAAAACAAGGAGAAAAATTGAATTTTCCCGCCCAAGTGTGGGCAAAAACTGTTTGAAAAATAAAAGTTTGCCAAACTATGAAAAAAAATACTTCCCGATGAAAACAAACATTTGCATATGATTTCTTCCCCCAGTAGATTAAAAAGGTAGACCCAGGGGCTGTACAAGAATGTTTTGTCCAACAGAAAACTAAAAAACTGCGGCCAGTATTTTTGGAAAAAACAAATATTTCCCAAAACCCTCTGATTTTTCACTTAAATGCAAAGGAAATTTTAGGGGACTCAAATCAATGAAAAAAACCCCAAAGTGGGGGGGGATTTAGACCACCTTAAACAAATTAATCCAGAGAGGGCATGATTCCTCGTGGTCTGCGGGATAAAAAAAAAAACCCCCAAAGACTGTTTTTCAACTGAATTTTTTGTTTTGAATGGGAAAATTTAAAATTCCAGCCCCACTCAATGGGAAACCTTTTTGGCCCCTTTTCGGGAAAATATGAAGAGGCCAAGTTATTACAAAAGTCTGCTGCATTTTGAAGTCCAAGGAAGGGAAATTTAAAACCCCTTTTTTACCCCTAGCAATTTTATAAACTATGAAAAAAAAAATAGAAGCTAATGTTTAGAAAAACGGAAAATTCGATAAGGAAATCCCAAAAAAATAAATTTCCCGAGGGGTCTAGTTATTAACGGCCAAAAATGTTTATACGATGGGGAGACGCGTTTTGATTCTTCCCCCCCAGGTAAAAATTTAAACCCCAAAACCCCGGGAGTTTGCTTTCACCAAAGAAAGGGTCAGCTTTGGTCCATAGATTGGGGGTTTAAACAATACCAACGTTGAAATTTACGGATAAAAGCCCGCCTATTATGGCAAATCCAGTCATTTTCTATCGACCCGCCTTTAAAAATAAATTTCCCAAAAAGGGGGCCAAAAAAAGTTTGGGGCGGGAAAGGGAGGAAGGAAAAATCGAAAAAGGCAAGATGGGAAAAAACGACCAAAACCCTATAGTTTCAAATAAAGGAAAACCCGATTTTACGGAAAAATTGGGTTTCTCCCAAAAAGTCCCTTTTTTCCTTTGGGCACTATCCAAAAAGAAGGTTTTTTTTCATTGGGTCTCAAATTTTGTTTGCAGGTGGACTTTGATTTATTTTCTACTCTTTTAAAAGTATTAAATAAATTTTTTAGATCTCTAAAACTGAGACGGGAAATTTTGGCCCCCTGATAAGATAGTGGGGGGAAAGGGGCCCCAAAGAAAACCAAAACTAGAGAGGGTAGGATTAGGGAGACAGTTTTGACTTTGACACCAAAGGAAAAATACATCCATTATGGGCACTCAAAGAGTTAGGTGAGTGTCTTTGGGGTCCCCTTATGGATGCTCCGATTTCTTCTACAAAGGCCCTTTATTTTCAAAACTACAATAGAGATTTTTTATCCCGTCAAATTTTCCGAAACCACAAGAAAGGACCGGGTTTCAAACATTGATTAAAGAGATCTTAGAACCCGGCCAACCCCTGTGCCCCCTCTAACCCCGTTTGCCCCCAAACTGACTAAAAACCCCAACAGAGGGCTTTGATTTTTTAAGGGATAAAACCCGGGAAAAAATTACAGGTGGCAGCAAAAGGGGCCAGTGGTCTTTTATTGGGTAAGGCTAAATATAATGAGACCGCAGTTATGCTTTCGATTTGTATTATTTGCAAAATCAAACCCAAAAAATCCAAACCCTAATCTTTTAAAAAAAAAAATTAAATGCCTCCTCATGGAAGGGGTTTTCCTTTGGGTCCCCTTTTTATTGAAACCAAAAGGAGTTTTTTTTCTTGTTTTTTTAATTTCCAATCAGGGCCCCTTATTTAAAGGGTTACCTAAAATTAAAATAAGGAAAAACCCCCCCATGCGGAAACCGTTTTTTTGGGCATTTGGGGTTCCCTTTGGAAAGACTTGCCAATGGCTTTACAGTGTTCTTCAGCCATTTGGGGGCCCCTTGTTTAGCCACCCTCCCAAAAACAAAGGGGATGTTCTTTGTCAACCCGCATGTATTGGTTTTGGGAGGCAGATAGATGTGGCTTACAATTTTGACGTAGGGGTCGTTATTTACTTTCATTCCCACCATATAGCTCTCCAATTGGGTTTAAATTTCATCTTTCCCCTTAAAAGTAATTATTTTTCCAGAATTATCGGGAGTTTTATTGTATGGTGAAACCCATTTTTTCATGACACACAATTTTTTCTTTATTTGGTCCCAAAATTTTCACAAATCCAAAGGGGGTGTCGATGGGGGGGTAAGGGTTTTCGCCTTCCCCGGCCAACCTGGTCATGGCTTGGGGGAGTTGCCTACGTCTACACCCCCATGATCCCCTTTCTTTTCCATTTGCGTTGGTTTTGGCAGATACATCGACGACCTCCTTTCCTTTGGTGGGGGGATGTGTTTTGCCCCTACCCCCTTTTCTCATATCTAAAAACAATCCTTGCAAATTTTTTCGGTTTAAATTTCTCCTTTTGATAAAGTTTCCCCTTCCCTTTTTAGATTTTTACACTCACGGGAAAAATTTGGGCACAAGATTTTTTCCAAAAACCTTTTTTTTTTAAAAAAAAAAAAAAAAAAAAAAAATAAAAAAAAAAAAGGCCCCGGCAAAAAACCCTTTTTGGGCCCTTAACCAAGCTATCATCCCGGAATTTGATAAAAACTATCCCCGTCGGAACAAAAGACTCGGGTTTCCCTGCGTAATTGCAGTTCACAAAAGTTTTTTTGGTGGAACGGGAGGCTTGGGAGAAACCTTCCCAAAAAGGGGGGATCCAGTTTGGATTTGGGTCGTGATCTAAAATTGGTTTAAAAAAAAACAAGAAGTCTTTTTCTTTTCACAAAAAACAAAAACAAAAAAAAACTGTTTAAAAACAACAAAAATTCTAGTTCTTTATTTAAATTTTCCCCCAAATTTTTAAAAAAATCAAAAAACATATTTTTTAAAAAACCTATCTAAATTTCCTTTAAGATCCATTCTTTAAAGATATTCCCTTTCTGAGGTTGCAAAATCGTTACTCGTAAAATCTCGAACCCTAAAGGGAATCGTTGTCATCCAAAAAAAGTATGCCCCCCAAAAATTTTAAAAGGAATTGGCTTTAAAAAAAAAGGTTTTTCTACAAATTGTGGGTCTAGTCCCCGCAGGGTTTGTAACTTTGTTAATGTGGGCAAAGTTTTTTTAAACAATCACATACTAAAAAATTAAATATCCGTAAATTAAATTTAAATTTTTAAAATCCCACCCAATTGTATAATTTTTCGATTTTATTGAAAGCCTTTTTCCAAATGTGGGGAGCCCACAAGGGGGGTTCAAGACGGCATCCCGGCATCTAAAAAGACTTTTCGAATTCGGGAATTTAGGGGAAAAGGGTTTACTGTCTATGCATTTTTGGGAGATAAATGGGAAATTACACCAAAAATTAAAAATTTTTGGGTATAGAAAAAAGTTGTAAACCCCAAAAGAGGTGGAGAATTTTAAACCCTTAAATGATGACAGAGGAACCTATTGGATTTTTGTTTTAAAAACGGGAGTCCCCCCCTGGATTAAACATAAGAAAAAAATGGATGTTTCATTATTTTACACTTTGTGTGTTAAAAAATTTGTCGGTTTTCTTTTGGCCCTTTTTTTTCATTGGATTTCAGATAGTAATTTATCTATTAAAGTTCATATAAATTTTTGTTTTCATCGGAAGTAGTATTATCAATAGTGTGGAAATTTTTTATGTTCTACGTTTGCCCCACTTGGGCTGTAAAAAATTTTTTCCTTGCTTTTTATCGTACAGTTGTTTTAAATTTAATCCATTTTTTTTTATGTTACTTTCCTCCCTGTGTCCGTTTCCTTTTTTTGTGTCTTTTACTCGCTGCGGCGGTCCCTTTGTTTTGCTCGGGCCCGGATTTTTGCATGACGGTTTGGTCTTTAGCTGTCGCATGACAGCCATTTGCACTTCCTACAACCGCGGGTTGCGCCCAAAACCCGTTGTTTTGGGTTTCTCTTCCCACGTGTTCCGGTGGCTTCCGGGCGGTGTTTTTAAACACATGGCCCGGACACGACAGGTAGCTTTGTTTATGTCAAGGTATATAAAGAGTTGCTCTGACATGTAGGTAGCCATGTTTAAGGGTGCTTTGGCACCCAAACGCGTCGGTTTTTCTAGGTTTTTTTCCCCTGTTTTTTGTGCCATGGGTTGCTGATTTTTAGGACTTGAATAAAAAAATATTTTCTGCTATGGGGGTACCGCGAAAAACATCTCTTCAGTTCTATTGGGTGCTGTACGGGTTTGCCTTGGCCGGGGTACTGCGGAGGCCATTCGGAGGTGGTGAGCTGGTTCATTTTTCTTTTTAAAACTTTTTTGGTAAAAAGTACAAAGGGGCTTTTTCCAAAAAAATGGCCTCGCCCAAAATGAAAAAACCCCCTTTTTAAAAAGTTTTACATAATAAAAGGGGGTTTTTGCACCCATGAAACACCCCGCGGTGCTAAAAAGTTCGTTCCTATTGTAAGTACAAAATGGGGCTTGAACAAAACTGGGCTGCACAAAATGAAAAAAAAAAACCTAAATTAAAACGGTACGGATAATAAAAAGGGGGTTTTGCACCTATCAAATCACCTGCAGTTACTAGAAAAATTTTGTATTCTAATATAAGTACAGGGACAAAATCAAGGTAATTTCACCAAAACTGGGTAAAACTGGTAAGGGAGATCTTTTTTCAAAGTCTCAGCCTAACAACCAAAAACTGAAATTCTCTAATCTACCTATTTCTAATGTTCAACTAAAAAACAAGTTGTCTCTGGAAAAAGAGAACTTGTCTCGGCGATTTAAGAAAGCTGAAAGACGTCATGCCTTATAACACAAACACACTGATGCTGAACAGGGAAGGGGTGTTCTATGTAAAAGAGGTCATGTGATTTTTCCAGCCAATCACAACCATAACATCCCCGTCATGACGTCGCACAGCCAGCCACCCCGCTTATTTTCTAAGCTGATTTTCTGGCCGCCAAAAAAGACACAACGACAAAATGGGGCGAAATTTTAAAAGATTATGCCAATTCCCACCTAAAATTACACGTGACGGAAAAATTTCCGTTTAAATAAAAAACCGGCGATTTCAACTTTGTAGATTATAAACGCTCAACCCTGTTTCTACAAGTGACAACTTTTGGGGGGAGGGTCCTAGATTGCAATGCAGTCGGGAGTTGTAGGGGAAAAAGGGTGCGGGAGAACTACTGTTACTCCCACAAGCAGGAAGTTTCACTGCAAAAAGTGGATCTTATGATAGATGAGTAAGGAGGCAAAAGAAAAGAAACACGTGAAGGAGGTGGAATTTCTTTACTTCTATTGTTCTATGAAATCTTTAAACTCTCAGATAACCCTTTTAACTATAAATTATGTTTTAAACTTACCCCAGCACCTTTCAGCAGAGCCCAGCATCCTTCAGCAGACCACAGTATAATCTAACACACTTAACTAGTAACTAGAATTCATAGGGCCCCATAGCAAAATGAGATGGGCCCCACCACGACAATAACCTAAAACAGCAGCACAGGTAGCATTACAGATATACAGTTTTGCCTGTGATTCTTTGGCCATCAACAGTAAACAGCACACTGTATCAGAGACGAGCAGACCCCAGCACTATTTAACAACCCTCAGACCAGCACTCTTTGGCATCCAGTGTCTGATTTGCAGACATTAGCACAGACCCCAACAGCTGCAATTAGACTTCCGCAGACAGAAGAGTGATCTTTACAAAACAGGAAATATCAGTCTATTGTAAGACCAATGCAAGACTTCAAACACGTAGAATTTTTTTTTATTACAACAAATGACATAGACAATGTAAAAAAAAACACCATCAAACATTTCTGGTCGTACATTTCCTTTTATGACATCAGCAAAAAATGCTGAAAGTTGCATTGAGTGAATGCACTTGATAGGTTACCTCGCCCAAACATCTACATCTATTCTAGGTGGAAAAGACCTTCAATCCATTGTTGATACAATGCAGGAAGTTTGCCCATAGTTAACCATACAATTGTTACATAATTGATTATTCTCTTTCTTCTTCCACACCCTTCGTCTCCGAAGATAATGGGAAGTTTAATCTATCAAAGGCAGCCAGTCAGTTTGTTCTACAAAACACGTTTAAATATTGATCACGTTTTCTGATGTCCTCACTCCCCATCTACCCCTTCCCCCATAACCGCTCTTTTGTCTCAAAAATAATCACCAGGACAAATGGAAAGTACACAGAGGCAGATAATGGGGAAAGCTGGATAAAAATGGGAAAACATCAGTCATACAGATCAGGGCGTGAGGAACATTCCAGCTGATGGGCAAACACAACTTAGGCTCTTTCCATTCAAGAAATGTCATGTATCAGCAGTGGAATTTTCACAACATAAGCCAGGGATTGAACAACTTTGATGTCTCTTGAAAGCATAATGTTACATGTCACTGACACAGCAATAAACAGGTTACCTGAAATAAAATGCCCCTATGTCAAAGCCAATGCATTGGAAAACAGCAATGGAAACAAAGATAGCATGCTTGAAAGATAAGTCGAATGGATATCTGCTTCTGGGTCCCAATGCAAATTATATCACGTAGACTGCCACCTATCATATTCCTGATATAATAGCAGTGGCTTATGTAGCCAAAAGGCCCCCTAGGACACTGGGTCAGGAATGGCCACTAATTCTAGAGAAGGAGGAAACAAGTAAGGTCACATACATACAGCAAGGCCATACCACAGACTTCAGATATTCTGTGTGTTGCCACATGGTGCCTCCATAAACTCAATATTTTTCACTGCTAAAGGCATATCTCTGTAATATGGCATTCCAAGTGAATACTATTGCACTTTTCGTGTTGATGTAAAATTTAAACATAATCAGAGTGAATTATGGCAAAAATGTCCAAAGATATTTACCTTAACCGTAAGTTGGGTTAGAGTTTCTATGTATTTTAAGGGTTGACTTAAGTTGTTAACATACCTGTCAGAATCCCCCATAGCTCTCTGCCTCACATTGCTCCTGCCATAAAATTGCTTCCATTACAACATCCGGTGTCACTTTTGCTTACCGTATTTTTCTGACTTTAAGACGCACCGGACCATAATATGCACCTACCGTATTTTTCTGACTTTAAGACGCACCGGACCATAAGATGCACCTACCATATTTTTCGAACTCTAAGACGCACCGGACCATAAGACGCACCTAGCGTACTTTTCGGACTTTAAGACATACCACCATTTTCTTGCCAAATTTTGGGGAAAAAAAGTGCGCCTTATAGTTCAAAAAATATGCTACCTAAGTTACTTCTACATTTTAGGAACTGGAAGTGATGTCTGACATGATGTGCAATGTTAGATGTCACGTACAATGTCACTTCTGCTTTGTATGACTTAAAGGTAACTTTAGGAGATCAGAAGTGACATTGGAAGATCGTACAGAAAGTGATGCCATGGCAGGAATGATGACAGAGGCTTAAAGTGATGCCTAAAGGTAAATTAAACCCTACAATGTTATGAGTTGTGCCATGATCTGTCCCACTGGCCACAGTTACACTTGTTTACCCATTTGCCGCAATTTGCAGGACAGCTGCTTCCCAGTCTATTGATGTCTTTTGTTGCAAGCTCCTTACTAGTGGGCACACTAGTTCTTTAACTTTTTCAAAACAGCTTTATTGATGTAGACATAGAAAAGGTACAACAATATCATGTCGACAGAAATGGTAGAATTCCTCCGAGCGTGGTGATACACAACAGATGCATGCAATAGACGTAAAACGGATCATTACTATAAAATCAAAATATGGATACATCGATATCGTGGTCTATTGCTTCTAAAAAAAAGAAAACAATGAAATGAATCTCTAAGAAACCATTTAGATAATACATCATTATCTCAACTAATGTGATCAATTGTTGCATACATACATAATAAAATAATAATAATAACAAGGAATGTTAGTCAAAACCTAAAAACTCACCGGATGAGATGACCGAGCAAGCCAATCCATATTATCATAGAATAGGAAGACCAATCCCATTGAGAATAGTCCCTAAGTAAACGCAGAGGATATGGGAGCACAAGAAGGAGCAAAAAGTGGCCTCAGTCCCTTAAGGCCATCGTTTTGAAGGAGTTCGACTCAGTAAAGGCTGTCCACTCTCCTCACACCCTGATATATTTATCCAACATCTGGGTGGTGTCAGCCCTCAGCTCCTACATATGCTGCAGATAGAAAACTTCTTTAACCACTTCCTGACATTGGACGTATGCATTAACCATAGCGGGAAGTGACTTCCCGCAAATGGACGTATGCATACATCCTGGCGATCGCGCGGGCTTGCGGGCGAGCCGCGCACGATCGCGACATGGGACCAGCGGTAAATTACCGCTTGCCTCATGCCCCATCACCCCCAGCTGGAGTGAGCTCCGGTTGCGGGTGTTTAATCCCTTAACTCCGACGATCAATTAAGATCGTCGGAGCTAAGTCGCAGGCAGGAGGAGGGAGCCCCTCCTGCCCGCTCCTCGGCGCGCTGCTGCACGTTAGTGCAGCAACGATTTCCTACCAGACGGCGCCGGGAACTGAAGATCACTTCCCGGAGCCGTCTGTGACGTCACTATGCCCACAATGCATTGTGGGCATCGTGACTGACAGTTGTCATGTCGACCAGTGCATTGCAACAATGCTATGTACTGGCCTGCCTTCTAACAGCAACCTTCAGAAGATCTGAAGATTGCTGTTATAAATCCCCTATGGGGAAAGTAAAAAAAAGTGTAAAAAAATAAAAAAAAAATAAAAAAAAGTGAAAAATGTAAAACACAAACACAAAAAATAAAATAAAAACACGTACACCGCCCTTTTCCCTTTCACAGATGCCAAACGCCCTAAAAAAGATAAAAATCATAAAGCCCTTTTTTGGGTATCCCGGTGCATAACGCCTGTACAAAAATGTGTATTATTAATGAACTCGTACGGTGAACACTGTTAAAAAATTTTTTTTTAAAAAAAAAAAAAAAAATCAAAGAATGCCGATTTTTGTTCATCCCACTCCACATAAAATGGAATAAAAAGCGATCAAAAACTCATAAAGATGCCAAATTTGTACCAATTAAAACTTCAGTTCATCCCACAAAAAAAGTCCTTACACCTCTTTGTATACGGAAAAAAAAAAGTTATGGCTATCAGGAAACAGCGATGCATAAAAATTGTTTTACACAATAAAAACACTTTTTTTTTTAAAGTGCTTCAACATAAAAAAAAAAATTATATAAATTGGGGTTTGCCGTAATGTTAACCCCAAAATTTAAAAGCTAATTTGTCAGGGGATACTGAAGTGGCGTGTTAAAAATAAAAATAAAAAAGACTGCTAGTTTGGGTTTTTTTTCGCACCCTGCTTCCCAAAAAAACAATTAAAACTGAACAAAAAGTCTTGCCCCGAAAAAAATGTTAACAATAAAAATGTCAACTCATCTCGAAAAAAACAACCCCCTACACGCTCCGTAACAGAAAAAAAAAAACTTTTTATGGCTTCAGATGCGAGATGAAAAGAACGTTTTTTTCCCTTTTTAAATTAAAAGTGTTTTTTTTGTGTAAAAAAAAGTAAAACAAAAAAAAAAATTTAAAAATTTGGTACACGAAATTGTATTGCCCCTTGGTAAAGTAAAATGTCTTTATACCGCACGGTGCGCTGTAAAAAAATAAAAAAAAAAACATACCAGGAATGTTTATTTTGTTCAAATGTCTCAAAAAACCCTTAATAAAAAGTGATCAAAGCATCATATCCCCCCCAAAATGGTACTGATAAAAGCGTAAACTCACCCCCACAGAAAACAAGCCCTAATCCCCCGTATACAGAAAAATAAAAAAGCTATGGTTGTCAAATGGGACAACATAAAAACCTTTTTTTTATAGACCTTTTTCTATTGTGAAAAAGTAAAAAAATTTAAAAATTTTATATAATTTTAAATTGTACCAACCCTTAATAAAGTTTCCTGTTTTTTATAGTACGGCGAACATTGAAAGAATGAAGCCCAAAAAACAATGGGGAAATATTTTTCCCCCCCTTTTTCTGCCCAAAATGAAAAAAAACTATGGAACACCTGTGCGCCCCAAATTGCACAGTACACCCTAGATGAGATCCTGGGGGGTGTTGAATTTCAAAATGGGGTGACTTCGGGAAAGGGTTTTACCTGCTCTGGTTTTTTGGGGGGTTTTGCAAATAAACATGGCCCACCAAAATCGCGTTTCCAAAAACCCAAAATACGCTCCCTCCTTTTTTAAATCCTTTTGCCTTTGCCCAAACAGCAGTTTAAACCCAATGGGGGTTTTGCGAACTTGGAAGAAATTGGTAACAAAATTTTTTGGGTGCTTTTTCCGGTTTCCCTTGAAAAAAATAAAACTTTTTCAGCTAAAATTGCAGTTTTTTTGGAAAAAAATAAAAAATTTTTAATTTTTCACAGCTTAACACTAAAAAAATGTTGTGGATCACCTGTGGGGTCTATATACTCCTCCCCCCCCGGTATATTCTCAAGGGGTGTAGTTCCAATTGGGGCTTTTTGGGGGTTTTTTTAATTTTAGCACCTTAGGGCATCTGAAAACCTAAAATTTGCGGCTTAAATGAAATGAAAATGAGCCCCCCAGAGTCGGGTAGATGCCCTCCTATCTGGGGCTTGTGGTTGACAAATCGCGTCTAGGCCCATATAGGGGTATCTCTGAAAATGGCATTTTTTATGGGGAAATATTAAGTTGCTTTTCCCTGAAACATTTCCGGTTCTTGTGAATAAGGGTAAAAAATTGAAATCTGCAAAAAAAGTGAAATTTTAAAATTTTCACCCCCACTTTGCTTTAATTCCCTGTGAAACACCAAATTTGGGTTAAAAAAACTTCCTAAATGCTGTTTTAAATATTTTAAAGGGGTTGTAGTTTTTAATGAAGCTTTATGGGAGTATTTTAACTTAAGGGCCCCAATCAAAATCACGTTAGAACTGGACTGGTCCCAAAAAAAATTTATTTGCAAATTTTCTTAAAATTTTTAAATTTTACTACTAAATTCTAAGCCCCCAAATGACGTAAAAAAAAAAAAAGACATTAAAAAAAAAAGATGCCAAACTCAGTAGAAAAAGGGAAAAAAAAAAAATTTTTTTTTAAAGGAAAAATTTTAAAAATTCTTTTATTTTTTCACAAAAAAAAAGGAATTTTTTGGGCCAAAATTTCTTATGTCTTAAAGACAAGTGTACGAGGGAAAAAAAATCTCTGAACACAAAGGGTAGGTAAAAGTGTCAAAAAGTTTTTTTTTCCCCGGGACGTGACACATGCCAGTTTCAAGAAAGGGCCCTTTTCAGAGAGGCCAAAACTGGCTCCCGGGCGGAAGGGGTTAAAAAAATTTAGCCAGAGTGGGAGCTGTGTTGATCTCCATTTCCTAGGGATCATTGATCTAGCAGCTGATAAAAGGACGATTGTCAAACTCCCCTATAGAGAGCCTATAGCGTTGGCAGTATAAAGAGCAAGAGAACTGTAGTTGAGTTTTGCAGCGACATACCAGTGATTAACTGAATCAGCTCTATTACTTTCTCCCAAAATGGTTTAACTGCCTCGCAGCCCAACCAGATATGTGTCATAGTTCCCGTCTACTAACCACACTCCAAAAAGGAGGGAGGGGGCATAGGGTAGTTTTATGTAATAGTTTTTGGCGTATACCATCACAACAGCACTTTATAATGAAGTTCTTGTATTCTACAAGAAACCGAAGCCCTACTAGCCAAGATACAGGCTTTCCTCCACTCCTCCTCAGAAAAAAGTGCTATTCAATTCCTGTTCCCAGCTGTGTTGGAAGTTTGGACTTCGCGCACACTAGTTCATGATGATGTAAAGGGCCAACATTTGTCATCTAGCTTTCCTAGACCAATGCCCTTTTAATGAGCACTTCCCCTGTTTATCCCTTGCCATTTTGTTGGTTTTCTTCATAGATTTCCTTCTGCTGTGTGAATTCTCTCTGTCTAAACCTTGGCTTGCCCACTGACCTCTCCACTTTTCTGCAGCCTGTCTTGACTTCCAGGTTGTCTACCCATTCCCCAAAGTTCTTACTTCCATGATCTTCTGCTTATGACCTAACTATGTTGACATCTATTTCTTTGGTTAGGGTTTATGGTTATGATTAGCATCAGGGATAGGGTAGATAGATAAGCATAAGGTTAGATAATAATATTCATGTTTGGGACATCTGGAACTCAATTTTTTTTCACTACAAATGAATTAAAATGAAAACCCTCAGCCTGCCTCTGCACAACACCAGAGGTACAGCCTAGGACCATAGATCGATCTCTGTTGGTGCTATATTAAATGTTGATACAACTCACACCTTGTATGGAGCCATTATAGTTCTATGCAGAAGATCTAAAGTGGGCACAAGTCTTCAATTGATCAAAATCTGGTGCACCAGATATGTTGAAAATTTTTCTCTACATTTTAATACATCTTGACACATAAATTACAACGTTCTAAACTAAAAATTCCAATGGTCTTATGGTGTTTCAGACATAGCAGAACGTTATTTAGATTCCAACAAAAATATCAGAGAAATAATTTCATGTCAAATACTCATTTCATGAACTTAAAAAAAAAAATCATTGCAGGACACAGGAGGATTTCACAGAGGAAGACGTTTAACCAGTGTCTTCATAAACTCTTTCATCTTTCATATATATAAATTGCACTGACAGCCGAAGATTGCTGCTTAGAAGATGGTTACATATAAAGCATTTAGTAAAAGGGAACATGAGGTCAGAATAAAATAGTAGAGATTTGATCTTACCAAGAGTTCATCTATAATAGCAAATGGGGGTTTTACAAAGCGAAAAAAGTTTTAAGGTTGCTAGAAAAAAATCCGGGGTTGGGCTTGACGCGACCAAAAAATCCTTCTGCCTCTTATGAGTAGATGAGTAATATAAATGATGCATCAAAGCTGGTGGCCCACTTATACTTTTTTTTTTGGGGGTTAGGCTTATGCTCTGGGGATTAACCCCTAATAACCTGTTCTAGTCCCAAAATATTTTCCCCATACTACTATGGGTTTGTTAGGGGGGTTATTAATGGCAGGTTTGCGGCATAGTAAGGGGTCACAGTGGGGAGTTCCAACCCGGCCCCTCTCGCCAACTGTAACACAAAAACCAGGAACAGCATTCTTTCTGCTGCCCGCCGTGGGCAGCGGCTAAGGCAAAGCGGCCGGTATACATGTATGGCTGCTTAGCCCACTGAATGCAGTGGCAGGATACAATGAAATAATTGTGCCACTGCCTGTACTAGGCCTTAAGCCTATGCCTTCCGTCCCAGAAAATGGAGGGTGGGGGAAAAATATCAAATTGCCCCATTATTTTGCCAATGCTATAATGGTCCTATATTCCATCTACCTGGAAAAAAAATGGCCTTATCCACCTTTCCGTTAACTGGCCCTATATACCGCCCACCCGTATAACAGCCATTTTCCACCCTTTCCGCTATAACTTGCCCCATATCCACCTACCTGCTATAACTAACCCCTATATATTTCCTACTCCAAAATTTGATCCATATACCTGCCTACCTCCCTTTAAACGGCTTTTTTAAACCCCACCTACCCTAAGGGGCACATCACCATAGAGGGGAAATCAACCTACCTACTAAAAAAGGGGGCCTATCACTTACTACCTACTAAAAGGAGCCTAACTGAATGGGATTTTACCAATTAATAGGAAAGAGTCGCCACTTTTTACAAATTTTTAAGATCTAGCCTACCTAAAAGAAGCGTCTTCCTATCCGCCTGTCTAATTTGGGCCAACTATCTACTATATCGAGTGTGTTCCTACCTACTGGTGGCACAAATGGTGGCCTAATAATCTAATGGGGACACTTTCACTGTTTGGAGTTTAACATGTTTGTGTGGTAAATTCTGTAAGGATTCATGGCCGGGAGAAGTCATCATGGAAGTCTGGACCAGATGGAGAAAGAAAAGAGAAAGAGAACGACTCATCAGTTAATACGTCACCTGTGAGTCCCCAAATGTAACTGTACTGTAATTACATATACACTGGTATCTACCACTATCTGGTCACTATATGGCAGTAATACTGGTCTTAGTGTAATGATTTGTATTCAGTAACAGTACAATGGTATTATTCAAACTGTATATGGTGGTGATATGTGGTCATGATGTGACGGTATTATTTGGTCCTTATATATTGTTGTTATTGGAATTATTGGTCTTGGTATATTGATTTACTCAGTAACAGTATAGTGGTATTAGTCACTATAGGGTAGTGACATGTGGGGTATTATTTGGTCTTTGTGTATTGTTTTTATTGGTATTATTGGTTTTGGTATACTGGTTTGGTCAGTAATATTATAAAGGTATTAGTCACTATATAGTGGTGATAATGTGGCCCTTGTCCCGACACCCACAGAATACAGATAACATATCAATTATATGTTATCAATGATAACATATCAATTATAGTCATAAACTCCAACAAAAACGAAACCCATAAAACAGAAGTCACAATTGCAGTTTATTACTGTTCACCCTACAACAATTTTTTTCGAATGGGTGGGTGGGGGCGGGGGTGGCAAGAGGAAACAGGTGTTTTGGCTAAATAGCTTGTTGTTTTCTGCCCCAATTGAAATTAATTTTGTTCTATTGGATGATTCCTTTTCATAGAAATAATTTTCTGCAGCACTCACTGCAAGACATCCGCCACGCCAAGTAGGGAACCTGTAGTGGAAATGTACTGGTCCACAGATGGTGTCTGGGAGTAGGGGGACCCCAAGCTGAAGTTTTGCACCCGGGCCCATGAGTCTTTAGTATTGTTGTGCGATTATTATTGACAAAGTTGAAATCGGCACAGTTTTTATGGTGATCGGATTTTTTAGATCATGCGATAATTTAGGTTAAAATCTGTGCATCATCTATTAAGATCGCGCCTTTTTCGGCGCTTCCTGTAATTTTGGCGGCCAGCAAATCAGATTACAGAATAGAGCAGGGGGAGATGTGTGAGCGATGTCATGACTGGGATGTGTATGGTTGCGATTGGCTGGAAAAATCACATGACCTCGTTTTACATAGAACAGCGTTTCCTGTTCAGCCTCAGTGTCTCTCAGCGTCTCAGAGCAGAAGGACGTGCGCTCTGCTGTGTCCAAACAGCTCAGCGAAATTATTATATTTCTTCACAGAGAAACCTCTACTATTAGCTGTGATCCTTACAATTTAGTTAGATTACAGATTGGAAGATTTTATATAGTTAGGTAGAGAATTTTAAAGGAGCATCTACCGCTGTAAAGTCACGGAGGAGTGGAGGGGGCCCCCGCGGCGAACACAGACAAGCTCTATAAAGAATACTGGATAAAGTTCACCAAGACTTAGTGTAGACATTGCAATAGCTTTAAATTAAATTAACAGTTTTTCTATTGAAATTTTTCCTGGATATTGGGCCCCCTGAACTTATAGGATACACATCTTTTCTAGTAACGCAGTCCCCTTTGTTAGGTGCAAAACTCCCCCTTTTTTTTATCAGTAAAACATTTCAGATGGGTTTTCCCATTTTAAATTTTTGGCCCACCCAAACCTTTTGGGGTTGATATATCCCCCTTTGGGTATTTAAAAATTTAAAAACCACAAGTAGCACAGTTTGATAGGTCCCAAAAATACCTTTAAAAATCCGAAAAAAAATTTCAGTCCCCTTTTTTTTTGATTTTGGCGCACTACAGCTTTGGGTTTATTGAGGCACCTTTTCACTTAAATGTGAATGCTGCAATTTTTTAGTCACCACAGGTGAATTGAAAGGTCCAAAAAAACCCTTTTATTATCCGAAAACATTTCAGATACGTTTTTTTTTCACTTTGGCCCCAGGGGGCCCGCTTTGTTTATAGATCTTTCGTGGCGGGTTTAAATTTTGAATACGCAATTTTGGGAGTCACCACAGGTGAATTGATAGGTGCCAAAAATACCTTTTATTATCCGAATTAAAATTACAGCAAAGGGGGGTTGGTTAGGGGCCTAAAACACCGGGGCTCGGGCCCTTTGGTTTTTTTTGGGGGGAGCTGGGGTTTACCCGACATTTTTTCCCCCGCCTCAATTTTGAACTCGGGATGTTTTTTTTCCAGAAAAAAAAACCTTTTTGTTCCCGTCACTTTTTTTTGCACATTCCACACAGATCCCGTCCATCCCCCCAGCATCACGTACAGTAAAAAACACCAAAGACAAATTTCTTTTTCAGAACTTCTCACCTTCATATGAACCCAAAACCCCTAAACCCCCACCAAAACATTCAACCGATAATGGACAAATTATCAGACAAGTGATTTTACAAAACCCT
>JAODAL010065879.1:0-18016 GCA_025379985.1 Phyllomedusa bahiana
GGTCCATGCGCCCTGCATGGACTGTGTTTAAATTGGTTGTGAAAAAGGTTCCTGAAGTTTCCACCGACTTCAGAAGATTCTGAAAATGGCCAGGGGAAATGTGATCACTTCATCCATTCCTACAAAGCCAGGAACACCCTCCTCGAGTTGCAGTGGCAGAACGGCCCCCCCCAACACACTCTGATATGCGATGTTTCCACCGTTGGATTCCAGCCTGCACATGTTGGACCGACTGTTTTGAACAGAGAAAGGCCATTAATGATTTTTTGATGATTTCCCGGCGGACAGGAGTACTCCCCTGTGTAACTTTTATGTCAGCCCGTGGCAGGGTAAAGCGTGACACCTGCCCTTTGTTGAGGCCATTCGAGGAGGCCACGTTATTTGTCAGTACCAGGACTACGGGATGAATAACGTCATTCCACTGCTTCATGTCCTGGAAAAAGATGCTGAAAAATTTGTTTTGGGCAGGGGACTGGAGACGTGGCGACTACATCTCGCGGCCACATTGAGTCCGGTGGGGACTGAAATGGGGAGGAGGGGACATTGGAGGAAGCATTGTCTGGTGAAATGAGGGGGATTTTCTACCCAGGTGACAAGATAGGAGGAGCAGGAGCAGCTGGAGGAGGTAGATGGAGATGAGGAAGACAAGGCAGATGACCGGCAAGCACCGTGGCAGTATACAGTGGAGATGGAGGCAGGGAGCCCCTCGGAGTCACTTGGCCCGCAGCATGCAGATGGCCCGCAGCATGCTGATTTGCCTGGCTAGTGACAGCCGAATAGTCAGCATCCGGCAGAGGGATGACTTCTGGCTCTCCACCCTATTGGACCCTCGCTACCGGTCCGAAATGGGAGCCTTTTTCCCAGCTATTGAGAGGGAGGACAAACTCAAATACTATAGGGAAATCCTCCGTAGTAAGTTGGCCGCTGCCTATGTGCGGCATCGTCCCTCCTCTGACAGGTCTGACCGGGGGGTTCTTCAGCGCTCACGTACTACTGCCACGGCTGCTGGGGGACGGTGGGGGGGTAGAAGCAGGACCAGCTCTATCAGCAGCAACCTAAGTCTGGAGTCACTGATGAGCAGCTTCCTTCACCCACCTAGTGAGGAGGGCAGTCACCAGCAGCAGCAGCAGGACCTGGAGCATACCCTGAACCAACAGGTGGTGGACTACTTGGACAGCACTCTGCCACCCCATTAGAAGATCCCCTGGACTACTGGGCAGCCAAACGGATGTGTGGCCGCAACTTGCGAGTTTGCAGTGGAGAAGCTGTCCTGCCCCCGGCCCCGTAGTGTGGCATCAGAGCGGGTGTTCAGTGCGGCGGGGGTCATCGCTACCCCAAGGAGACCGCGCTTGTCCACGGGAAATGTGGAATGACTGACCTTTGTCAAGATGAATCAGGCGTGGATCTGCCAGGATTTCCACACACCCATGCCTTAGGCGTCAGACTACATCAGCCATGACGCCTCACCCAAACTGTGAGAATTTCTCACAGTGTGGTGTCAAACTACCTGCCTCAGCCACTATTCTGATGCCGCCGCCCACCTGATACCACACATCTGCTGACAGTTTCTCCATCTGCCACCAACCATCTGTACCAGGGACTGGTATTGCCACCCACCTCCACTTCTGTCATTGTGCCACTTTATGACCTCATGCTGCTGGCTGCTGGTTGCTGGTGCCGTGACATCCACACTGTGTCATTGTGCCACTCTCTGACCTCATGATGTTGCTCCTGCCCCGTCACCTCCACTCTCTGTCATTGTGCCACTCGTGGCCTACTCCAGTTTTTGCCACCTCCAGAATGTCTTGTGCCACCTGTCTGACTCATGCTGTGCCGCCGTCACCTTCACTCTCTGTCATTGTGCCATCTGTGGCCTACTCCAGTTTTTGCCACCTCCAGAATTCATTGTGCCACTGTCTGACCTCATGCTGCTGCCGCCGTCACCTCCACTCTCTGTCATTGTGCCACTCAGTGGCCTACTCCAGTTTTTCCCACAAACAGAATCTCATTGAGCACCTGTATGTCCTAATGCAGATGACGCCGTCACCTCCACTCTTGTCATTGTGCCACTCCGTGGCCTACTATGTTTGGCCCCCTCCAGAATGTCATTTTGCCACTGTCAGACCTCATGCTGCTGCCGCCGTCCCTCCACTCTCTGTCATTGTGCCACTCCGTGGGCCTACTACTGTTTTTTCCCCCTCCAGAATGTCATTTTGCCCCTGTCTGACCTCATGCTGCTGCCGCATTCACATCCACTCTCTGTCATTGTGCCACTCTGTGGCCTACTTCTGTTTTGCCACCTCCAGAATGTCATTGTGCCCCTGTCTGACCTCATGCTGCTGCCACCGTCAACCTCCACACTCTTACATTGTGCCACTCTGTGGCCTATTCCCGTTTTTGCCACCTCCAGAATGTCATTGTGCCACTGTCTGACCTCATGCTGCTGCCGCCGTCATCTCCACTCTCTGTCATTGTGCCACTCTGTGGCCTACTACTGTTTTTCCACCTCAAGAATGTCATATTGCCACTGTAAGACCTCATGCTGCTGCCGCCGTCACCTCCACTCTTGGGCAAATTGTGCCACTCCGTGGCCTACTAAATGTTTTGCCACCTCCAGAATGTCATTGTGCCACTGTCTGACCTCATGCTGCTGCCGCCGTCACCTCCACTCCCTGTCATCGTGACTCTCCGTGGCCTACCACTGTTTTGCTCGCTCCATCATGTCATTGTGCCACTGTCTGACCTCATGCTGCTGCCGCCCTCACATCCACTCTCTGTCATTGTGCCACTCTGTGGCCTACTACTGTTTTGCCACCTCCAGAATGTCATTGTGCCACTGTCTGACCTCATGCTGCTGCCGCCGTCACCTCCACTCTCTGTCATTGTGCCACTCTGTGGCCTATTCCAGTTTTTTTCCACCTCCAGAATGTCATTGTGCCACTGTCTGACCTCATGCTGCTGCCGCCGTTCATCTCCCCTCTCTTTTTCATTGTGCCACTCTGTGGCCTACTACTGTTTTGCCACCTCCACAAAGTAATTGTGCCACAGTCTGACCTTTATGCTGCTGTGCTGTTGCTGGGTGCCCGTGACATCCACACTGTGTCATTGTGCCACTCTTGACCTCATGATGTTGCTCCTTCCACCGTCACCTCCACTCTCTGTCATTGTGCACTCTGTGGCCCACTCCAGTTTTTGCCACTCCAGAATGTCATTGTGCCACTGTCTGACCTCATGCTGCTGCCGCAGTCACCTCCACTCTCTGTCATTGTGCCACTCTGTGGCCTACTACTGTTTTGCCCCCTCCAGACAGTGATTTTTCCTAGGTCTGTCCTCATGCTGCTTCCGCCTTCACCTCCACTCTGTCATTGTGCCACTCTGTGGCCTACTACTGTTTTGCCACCTCCATAATGTCATTGTGCCACTGTCTGACCTCATGCTGCTGCCGCCGTCACCTCCACTCTCTGTCATTGTGCCACTCTGTGGCCTACTCCAGTTTTTGCCACCTCCAGAATGTCATTGTGCCACTGTCTGACCTCATGCTGCTGCCGCCGTCACCTCCACTCTCTGTCATTGTGCCACTCTGTGGCCTACTACTGTTTTGCCACCTCCAGAATGTCATTGTGCCACTGTCTGACCTCATGCTGCTTGCTGTTGCTGGTGCCGTGGGCATCCACCTGTGTCATTGTGCCCCCTCTCTGACCTCATGATGTTGTCCTGCCGCCGTCACCTCCACTCTCTTCATTGTGCCACTCTGTGGCCTACTCCAGTTTTTGGGCCCCCTCCAGAATGTCATTGTGCCACTGTCTGACCTCATGCTGCTGCCGCCGTCATCTCCACTCTCTGTCATTGTGCCACTCTGTGGCCTACTACTGTTTTGCCACCTCCAGAATGTCATTGTGCCACTGTCTGACCTCATGCTGCTGCTACTGTTGCTGGTGCCGTGACATCCACACTGTGTCATTGTGTCACTCTCTGACCTCATGCTGTTGCTCCTGCCACCGTCACCTCCCCTCTCTGTCATTGTGCCACTCTGTGGCCTACTCCAGTTTTTTGCCACCTCCAGAATGTCATTTTGCCACTGTCTGACCTCATGCTGCTGCTGCCTCAACCTCCACTCTCTGTCATTGTGACACTCTGTGGCAGACTACTGTTTTGCCACCTCCATAATGTCATTGGCCACTGTCTGACCTCATGCTGCTGCCCGTCACCTCCAACTCTCTGTTTATTGTGCCACTCCGTGGCCTATTCCCGTTTGTGCCACCCCCAGAATGTCATTGTGCCCCTGTCTGACCTCCTGCTGCTGCCGCCGTCACCTCCACTCTCTGTCATTATGCCACTCTGTGGCCTACTACTGTTTTTGCCACCTCCAGAATGTCATTGTGCCACTGTCTGACCTCATGCTGCTGCTGCTGTTGCTGGTGCCGTGACATCCACACTGTGTCATTGTGCCACTCTCTGACCTCATTCTGTTGCTCCTGCCGGGCCCTCACCTCCATCTCTGTCATTGTGCACTCTGTGGCCTACTCCAGTTTTTGCCACCCCCAGAATGTCATTGTGCCACTGTCTGACCTCATGCTGCTGCCGCCGTCACTCCACTCTCTGTCATTGTGCCCCTCTGTGGCCTATAATGTTTTGCCCCCTCCAGAAAGTCATTTTGCCCCTGTCTGACCTCTGCTGCTGCCCGCATCACCTCCCTCTCTGTCATTGTGCCCCTCTGTGGCCTACTACTGTTTTGCCACCTCCAGAATGTAATTTGCCACTGTCTGACCTCATGCTGCTGCCGCCGTCACCTCCCTCTTGTCATTGTGCCACTCTGTGGCCTATTCCAGTTTTTGCCCCCCTCCAGAAAGTCATTGTGCACTGTCTGACCTCATGCTGCTGCCGCCGTCATCTCCACTCTCTGTCATTGTGCCACTCTGTGGCCTACTACTGTTTTGCCACATCCAGAATGTCTTTGTGCCACTGTCTGACCTCATGCTGCTGCTGTGGCTGCTACCGTGACCTACACAATGCGGCATAGTGCCACTCTGTGGCCTACTCCTGTTTTTGCCCTCTCCAGAATGTAATTGTGCCACTGTCTGACCTCATGTGCTGCCGCCGTCACCTCCACTCTCTGTTCATTGTGCCACTCTGTGGCCTACTACTGTTTTTGCCACCTCCAGAATGTCATTGTGCCACTGTCTGACCTCATGCTGATGCCGCCGTCACTCCATCTCTGTCATTGTGCCCTCTGTGGCCTACTACTGTTTTTCCACCTTCAGAATGTCATTGTGCACTGTCTGACCTTTATGCTGCTGCCGCCGTCACCTCCGCTCTCTGTCATTGTGCCACTCTGTGGCCTATTCCAGATTTTGCCACCTCCAGAATGTCATTGTGCCACTGCCTGACCTCATGCTGCTGCCGCCGTCACCTCCACACTCTGTCAGTGTGCCACTCTGAGGCCCACTACTGTTTTGCCACCTCCAGAATGTCATTGTGCCATGTCTGACCTCAGGCTGCTGCCACCCTCACCCCCACTCTCTTCATTGTTGCCCTCTGTGGCCTACTCCATTTTTTGCCACCTCCAGAATGTCATTTGTGCCACATGTTCTGACCTCATTTCTGCTGCTGCCGTCACCTCCACTGTCTGTCATTGTGCCACACTGTGGCATACTACTGTTTTGCCACCTCAAGAATGTAATTGTGTCACTGTCTGTCCTCATGCTGCTGTGGCTGCTGCCGTGCGCTCCACACTGTCATTGTGCCACTCTGACCTCATGCTGATGTGGCTGCCGCCGTCACCTCCACACTCTGTCACTGATGTTGCCACCTGAGCCCTCAGCTTGTTTTTTTTTAGCTGTCGCTGCCATGACTTTATCAGGCTACATTCTCCCTTCAGTTTTTTGGTCAGTTTTGCCCTCTTAAGTGCCCAGGTAATTTTAGAGTGAAGCGATTCTAATAGCGGCGACAGTGATGTGCGTGTCATACTAAAACACAACATTGTATGAAGACCAAATCAAGTTCCCTCTGCATATTTAAGCATGGCACAACGTTCTACAGCACCCTGCAGGCTCTGTGCAGCCTGGAAATAGCTGTTTTTTAACGTGATTCGTCCCGAAGTAATTCGGACCGAATTTATTTTTGTCGGGAAATTCGGTGAAGTGACCGAACCGAATTTTTGAGAAATTCGCCCATCTCTAATCTCAATATAATGGCCCGAAATTTTTTTTAGTTTTCTATTTTAAGAAATATTAAGCTTTGTTGGACACAATGGATAAATACCAGAGACTTTCTAGATCTAACGTATTGCCGTGGATTAGTTTAGCAACCCATCGATGAGCCCATGTTAATAATTACCATATAGTACTCTAAAATTGTTAAATAAATCAGATCAATATTATTCTTTATTTTTTGAGCGCTCTAAATTCCCGGGCAGTGAAGGATTTGAATACATAACCGGAGACCAGGACAAATACAATATCCGCACTAAATAACAAACTGATACAAAAGGAAAGTTCCTGCCCACAAGAGATTGTAATCTCCAATATTCCATAAATGTACAGAAGGATTAATAATGAATTAATAATTCATTATTAAAAATTAATCATTTTTACATATGCTTGCAGGAAATTTATAGATGGGGCAACTATGGGACCTCAAACAACCCCGGGAGCAATAAGTCTTTCTTTTTTAGACTGTATTTTCAAAATAAAGTGGTAATTTCTCTTAGAGAAAACAAACTAACAACCAGCATGCTCGCACGCACTTTCCAGGAAGGCGATTTCACCAATTGCTTTGTAAGTCAGTAAATATTAGAATATGCAAAAGGCTTCTTATTCTGGGCGTGCGTGTTACCTGGAGCTTGTTTTAGTTAAAGTCTGGTTTCTGTGGTGTTGGCCTGGACAGAGAACACTGATGTGAAGTGACAAAGCTGCACAGTCTTCTGTGTACAGTCACGCTAAAATCCTTGTAGAGGAAGTAACCCCTTCACTACCAAGAAAATCACAGCAACTTGTCATTAAAATTACATTCGTTTTTGCTCCAAGCCAAGCATTAATCATTGAAGTCCTCGGTTTCCTATGAAATACACAGTTGACGTGTAGTGATTTATTGTTTATTGTTACAGTAGGAAATGTTATATAAATGCAGAATAAAATTCAATGTAACTGTCAGAAGGTGAACATGAATGAAGAACACCTTTTAGTTTTGTTCTCTCTACCGGTTAATTTTTATAGTTTAAATGCATCACTGTGAATACTTATCAAGCCAGAATGTGGGATAAAAAAAGGAGCCAACTCATAATGATTTTGTTTATGTGCCCATATAGAGAAGAAAGCAGAGGGCATAGGAGCTAGTCACAGCATGGTAGGACAAAGTTGGTTATGACTTGTATAAGGGCTTTGGTGGGCCTGGGCTATGAGGGACAAGGGATGCAGTGTTTGCCATTCCCGGCCAGCTTCCAAAAGAAACATAGTTGACTCCGTCCAGGCTCCAGGCTGCTGTGCTGTACACATGGCACCTTCCTCCCGCCAGGAACACATTCCCACTGTGCCTTTTAATAGGCTTTTAATTCCCATAAGCGTGGAAGGGGGAGGGAGAAGGGATCATTACATTAATATGTTCTCAGTTTAAAAACAAACCACAGCATTCTCCCATTGCTGCTGTGCTCTGGTGTAGAGAATTACTCCCTTTAAATCCAAAATCTTTCTTGTGTGTCTTTACTGGGAAAGATTACTTATATGAAACTTGTAAGAGCCTTAATAGAAGTTTATAGATTAAATGAGTGCTTATGAAAAGCGTTTATAACTAGATATAAGTGAAACAGATATACTTTTAAAAATATAGAACTGCGTTTGTGCATGTTTTTTTTTGTTGGTGCAAGAAATGTTTATTACTTACACCATTTTTTATTTTTTAAAATTAAAGTCAAAAATTGAAGTGGGCAATTAAAGGGGGAGGGGTCGAGAAAGTAGTAAAGAATTTATTAATGCATACCAGCTAAATTTTAGTCCAAAAATTGTGCAGTTTAGAGTGTTCTTTAAACTGTCTAAAAAAGAGGTGGATATAACAATCTTCTTTGGTTTAAACGAGTTAATAAATGTTAGATACTTAATACATTACAGAACACTGATGCAATCTGTAGAAGATATACAGTTGAAACCAAAAATTTATATACATTATATAAAAAGACACATATGCATGTTTTTCTCACTACATGAAATCAGAATAAACCTTACCCGTTTTAGGTCAATTAGGATTACCAAAATGATTTATATTTGCGAAATGCCAGAATTTTTTTTTAAAGCCATTTTATTACTTTCTGCAAAGTCAAACATTTACATACATTTCATTAGTATTTGGTAGCATTGCTCTTAAACTGTATGACTTGGGTCAAACGTTATGAATATCCTTCCAAAAGCTTCTCACAATAGATGGTAGGAATTTTGGATAATTCCTACTGTCAGAACTGGTGCACCGGAGCAATTGTTTTAGGTCGCCTTGTCCACACCTGCCTTTTCAGCTTTGCCCATAAATTTTCAATAGGATTGATAACAGGACTTTATGATGGCCACTCCCAAACATTGACATGGTTATCTTGAAGCCACTTTGTAATCATTTTGGCAGTATGCTTTGGGTCATTGTCCATTTGGAAGACCCATTTCCGCCAATGCTTTAACTTCCTGGCTGATGTCTTGAGATGTTGCTTCAGTATTGTCACATAATCTTCTTCCCTCATGATGCCATCTATTTTGTGGAGTGTATACGTCCCTCCTGCAGCAAAACAACCCCACAACATGATACTGCCACCTCAGTGTTTCATAGTTGGGATGGTGTTCTTAGGCTTCCAAGTTTCTCCCTTTTTCCTCCAAACGTAGCAATGGTTATTATGGCCAAACAGTTCAGCTTTAATTTCATCAGACGACAGGACATATCTCCAAAAATGTAGGTCTTTGTTCCTGTGTGCATTTGCAAACATTAATCTGGCTTTTATGTTTCTTTTAGAGTAATAGCTTCTTCCTGGCAGAGTGGCCTTTCAGCCCATGATACAGTACTCGTTTCACTGTGGATAATGAAATAATGTTACGAGTTTCCACTAGCATCTTCACAAGGTCTATTGATTTTGTTCCTGGGTTGATATGTCCATGACCACGTTCATCTCTGAGACACAGAAACCGCCTCCTTCCTGAGAGGTATGATGGCTGGAAATTATGATCTTGTTTGTACTTGCGTATAATTGTTTGTACATATGTACAAGGCACCTTCAGGATGATCCAGACCTGCGCAAGTCCACAATTCTCTTCCTGATATCTTGGCTGATTTCTTTAGACTTTCCCATGATGTCACTTCTGTATATATATATATATATATATATATATATATCTATGGAAAAAATTAAGAGATCACTGCACAGTTTTCTAAAAATCAGCATCTCTACATGTCTGACAGCCATTCCATTCCAGTGTCAGTTGAATTCCAACCAAAGTACACCTCATTCTACTTAATGTGCTTCTGATTAGGTGATCACCTGAACGAAATCTTATTTAAGGAAGGAAAGTATAAAAAACACTGCTGTGGTCTTCACAATCCTCTTGCAATAGGACAAGCTGGATGACAAAACAAGTGCTAGTAATAGGCCAAAAGGAATTTGAATTAAAAAATCATGGTTATTCCACCAAATATTGATTTCTAAACGCTTCCTGACTAAAAAACATTAGTCTTATTGTTTCTAAATAAATATGAATTTGTTTTCTTTTACATTATTTGAGGTCTGACAGCACTGCTTCTTTTTTATTATTTTGAATATTTCTCATTTACTGCAAATAAATACAAGTTTTTTTTGCTTTGAATTTTCTGAGACATGTTGTCAGTAGTTTATATAGTAAAATAACAATGTACATTTTTCACAAAAAATTTACCATTGAAGAGAAATATCAGAGAAAACTGAAAATTTTGCTGTGGTCTCTTAATTTTTTTCCAGAGCTGTGTATATATATATATAATATATTATATATATATATATATATATATATATATATATATATATATATATATATATAGTGAAATTTTGTTATATATATTTTTTGCTGGACAGCATGCATTTTTTAATCGTGCCATTGATCATGACATATAGCATACTGGGGTGGTGCATAAAAAAAATTGCGCCATTTTTACAGGGTTTAGTTTTTATGGAGTTCACTCTTCGGCATAAATTATGCTTTATCTGTAGTCTGTAGGTCGATATGATTCCGTTGATACTAAATTTATAGAGGCTTCATTATGTTTTCGTACGTTAAAAAAAAACCTTTTTCTATTTTTTACATTTTCGCTGAAATGTTAGTTTCTGTGACAAATTACTTTTTCGTTTTTCAGTCTGTTTATCTTACTGGCAGTTTATTTTTTGTGGGCTGAATTGTAGTTTTATTGGTACTATTTTGGGATATATGAGACTTTTTATTCCAATTTTTTGGGGTTGTGAAATGACCAAAAATAACATAAATTTGGTATTTTGGAATTTCCTTCTTCTACTATATTCAACTAAGGCAGTGTTTCTCAACTCCAGTCCTCAAGACCCACCAACAGGTCATGTTTTCAGGATCTCCCACAGAATGCACTGACCACAATTATATCACCTATGTCAGGATCTCCCACAGAATGCATGAACAATAATTACATCACCTGTGCAGAATGCACTGACAAGAATTACATCACCTGTGCAATACTGAGGAAATCCTGAAAACATGACCTGTTGGTGGGCCCTGAGGACTGGAGTTGAGAAACACTGATCTAAGCAATAAATCATGTTATATTTTAATAGATCGGACTATTATGAAAGCAGTGATACCAGTTATGTGCAACTTTATTTTTTTCATTATTTGTAAAATGGCAAGGGGGTAATCTGAAATTTTAATATTTATTATTTTTTATAAACTTTTTTTTTACTTTAACAATTAGTCCATTAAAAACGCACCAAAAAACGCTTCATGTGAAAGTAGCCTAAGGTGTTAACAGCAGGGATCGGATCTGGCTCCGATCACTGCTGTTAGCGGCAGGTCAGTACTGATATATATCAGTACTGCTGTATATAGTACAAGCGATTAAGCGATCACATGTTTCACAACAATTTTATGTTTTTTCATAAAAGATTGTATGTACCAAAATTTATGACTAACTTAAAGCACATTGGGCCACATGTATGAAACGGTTTTGGTCTAAAACTCTATGGGGAAAAAAGTGAGTTTTAGACCAAAACCGTTTCATACATGTGGCCCAATGTGTCTTGAGAGAACAATGTATGAATCACATGGATAGGAAAAAACATTAAAAAGTTAATCACATACAAAGTGACATATTAGATTTGAAAAATATGGCTCTGTTACAGAAATTAAAAGTGGCTGGGGCAGTTAGGGCTTGTTCACACGACGTTTTTGTGATCCGTTTTACGGATCCGTTTTACGGATCCGCAAAACGGATCAAACAATTGTCAGTGTGATTAACATTGAGTTGAATGTCAAAAGCGCATCGCTGTTCCCACGGGAGATCAGCGATGCGCTTTTGAGGGCTCTCCTGCGCTGCGCTTTTCGCATCCGCTTTAAGAATTGACATGTCAATTCTTATTGCGGTTTACGCAAGTGAAAGCCCATAGGAGATAATGGAGTCCGCTTTTGGCACTTGTCCAAAAGCGCTCCACACTCCGGGCACGTATCAGCTGCGCTTTGCATCCTGAAAGCGGATGCGAAAAGCGCACTGGGAGACTGGACGGGGATCGCTGGAGAGGTGTGCGGCGGCAGCGCAGGTGAGTGGCGGCGGCGGCAGCGGAGGCGTGCGGCGGCAGCGCAGGTGAGCGGCGGCGTGCGGCGGCAGCGGAGGCGTGCGGCGGCAGCGCAGGTGAGCGGAGGCGTGCGGCGCTGGAGAGGTGTGCGGCGGCGGCAGCGCAGGTGAGCGGCGGCGGCAGCACAGGTCGGGAGCGGAGGCGTGCGGGAGCGGAGGTGACAGTGGAGGGTCTGGGGCAGGCATATAATGCATGGGGGGGGGGTCTGGGGCAGGCATATAATGCATGGGGGGGGGGTCTGTGGCAGGCATATAATGCATGGGGGGGGTCTGGGGCAGGCATATAATGCATGGGGGGGGTCTGGGGAGATGAGGAGGGGGAGGAGAGGGAGGAGTCGGGGAGAGAGAGAGAGAGAGAGAGAGAGGAGAGAGGGAGAGAGAGGGGAGAGAGAGAGGGGAGAGAGAGGGGAGAGAGGGAGAGGAGAGAGGGGAGAGAGGGGAGAGAGAGAGGGGAGAGAGGGGAGAGAGAGGAGAGAGAGAGAGAGAGAGAGGAGAGAGAGAGAGAGAGAGATTTCCCCCCCCCTTCATTCAGAAAACGCATCCGGGAAGCGGATGCGTAAAACGCAACTGAATAAGCATTTAAAACGGATTCAAATAAAGTATCCAATGCTGCGTTTTTCGGGTCTGCTTTCCGGATGCGCTTTTCAAGTGCCAAAAAACGGATCCGTAAAAAGGATCCAAAATGCCGTGTGAACAAGCCCTAAGGGCCTCAGACAATTCAGTACATAATACAAAACAAAAACAAATACAATATGGAAACAAAAACAGAGCAAATTGTGGGGAAAACAATAAGAATAAAAAATAATTCATATTACACATTTGGATCTGATCCATATTTGCAGCAGCTGATCCTCCCTGAGTAGAAAGGGCGACATGTATGAACAGTGGCGCAGACAGGCCAGTTCTAAATAGCGTTAAAGGAGTGTAGAATGCACCAGAATGTATGAACCTGTTCTTCTGCAGGTCATACATACAGGCGTATTATAGCACCAATATGACGTCTGGCTCAGGCAGACCACCTTTAACCTGTTCTGGCTGTTCTATCGGTTATGCGACAAAGATTGCCATCAAAGAATCATAAGTGTGTCTAATTCTATGAATGCGGTGTGACACGCTCCCAGAACACCCCTAATCTTTGGCGCATTATTATGTGTAGTTGCTGCGTTTATCGCACCAAAGTTTGGAATGTGACTGTTCATACATCTATAGAACAGGTCTACTACAGCTTTTTGAGGCCAGATAACTGGCACAGCCCCATTTTTACATGTCGCCCAAAGGATCTGGCATGCTGAAATCCAACATGCACAATCCTTTTTTTCCCCTGACCATCTATTTTATAGTCATCTTTAAACCCACTACTTTTAGAGTCAAAGTTTCTCTTATCAAACTTGGATGCCATGGTTTATACAATGGCATTTTTAACTCAGAAAAAAAATTAGGACAAACACTTTAATTACCACTGGGAATCTTTTGTTATTTAATGAGAGAGTCCTTTGATAATGTCCATGCAATGCGAAAGATAAGAAACCATGACAGTCTTTGGATCTATTGTATGCCTTGTGCCTTATCTCTTATCAGAAAGTCAAGCTCTTTGTAGCTCAGCAGCCAAAGACACTACTTTATCTCAACAGGATTGAAAAACATAACCTGCAGGCAAAGCCAGCAAACTTCAATTAGCCTCATAGCTGGTGGGAAGATTTGTGACCACCTGGATAGAGATTACTAAAACAAACTCATTATGCACTAGCCCCCACTAGCTACCAAGGAATCCACTTAAAGAGACACTCACAATATATTTGTACAGTATATTGTATTTAGTGACTTGACTAAGTAATTAAGCAACCTGAAACACATCTTGTTTCATTTAGTTACTCATCAAAACAATTCTCATTTTTAGTAAAGAGAGGTCACTATTTCTATCTATCTATCTATATATCTATCTATCTATCTATCTATCTGCACACACATACATAGATACTGTGAGTATCAGTTGTGTGTGTGTGTGTGTATATATATGTCCAAAATTTCCTGCACTGATATACTTCCATTCACTGGAAGTACAGGTCCTTTATTTTTATGACTGGTAGAGTTCCCTGGTGTTGGACCCCATACTGATTATGTTAAGGCATTTCTTAGTGATATGCCATAACATTATATGACGGAAATACCTATTTAAAGAGGGAATATTTCACCTCCACTTTGCTGAGTGAGGTGCCAGTAAATTGGTACACAGAAAACAGGAGATGTTAGAACTCAGATATGTCGTCACAAACAAAAAACTTGCAAATAATTGTAGTGTCTATAAAGGAGGCTGCCAGTCATGTTTGTTGCTGCTTCTCTACGTAGAGAAAAAACACAAGTGTATGGAAGCAAAAAATCCTGTGCATCCAATTTGGTGTGCACCCCTAAGTGAAAATGGACAAATTGTGCCCAAATTGCCATTTTACCTTCACAATGTCACATGACTTATTAGTGTTACAAGGTCTCAGGTGTGAATGGGGAGTAGGTGTGTTAAATTTGGTGTTCTCGTTCTCACACTCGCTCATACTGGTAACTGGAAGTTCAACATGGCACCTCATGGCAAAGAACTCTCAGAGGATCTGAAAAAAAGAATTGTTGCTCTACATAAAGATGGCCTACAGGATTGCTAACACCCTGAAATCAAGCATCAGCACGGTGGCCAAGACCAAACATTGGTTTAACAAAACAGGTTCCATTCAGAACAGGACCCACCATGGTTGACCAAAGAAGTTGGTCAGCGTCAGGCATTGTTATGTCAAGAAAGATGTGCGAGTACTGCCAGCATTGCTGCAGAGGTTAAAGGGGTGGAAGGTCACCCTGTCAGTGCTCAGACCATAAGCCACACTATTCATCAAATTGGTCTGCATGGCTGTTGTCCCAGAAGGAAGCCTCTTCTAATGATGATACACAAGAAAGCCCGCATACAGTTTGCTGAAGACAAGCAGACTAAGGACATAGAACCATGTCCAGTGGTCTGATGAGATTGATAAAAACTTATTTGGTTCAGAAAGTGTCAAGTGTGTGTAGTGGCAACCAGGTGAGGAGTACAAAGACTACTTAGCCACAGTCAAGCATGGTGGTAGGAGCATCATGGTTTGGGGCTGCATGAGTGCTGCCGGCTGTGGGGAGTTTCAGTTCATTGAGAGAACCATGAGTGCCAACATGCACTGTGACATACTGAACCAGAACAAGATCCTCTACCTGGGCCGCAGGGCAGTATTCCAGCATAATAACGACCCCAAACACACCTCCAAGTTGACCACTGCCTTGCTGAAGAAAATGAAGGTACAGGTGCTGCACAGGCCAATCATGTCTTCAGAACTTTACTTTATTGAGCATCTATGGGGCATCCTCAAGCAGGAGGTGGAGGAAGGCAAGGTTTCTAACATTCACCAGGTCCGTGATGTTGTCATGGAGAAGTGGAAGAGGATTCCAGTGGCTGCAACCTGTGAAGCTTTAGTGATTTCCATGCCCAAGAGAGTTAGGGTATTGATGGAAAAAAATGGTGGCCACACAAAATATTGACACTTAGGGCACAATTTGTCCATTTTCACTTAGTGGTGTACTCACTTTTGTTGCAAGCGGTTTTGACGTTGATGGCTGTTTGTTGACTTATTTTGAGGGCCACCAAATTTACACTGCCATACAAGTTGTTCACTGACTACTTTACATTGTATCAGAGTGTCATACCTTCAGTGTTGTCCCAAGAAAATATATAATACAATATTTACAAAATTGTGAGGGGTGTATTCACTTTTGTGAGATACTGTATATATAGAGTACTGTGCAAAGGTTTTAGACAGGTAAAAATACTCTAAAGTAAGAATGTTTTCAAAAATAGTTGTGTTAATAGTTTATTTTTATCAAATAATAAAATTTAATCAAACCAATATTTGGTATGGCCAGACTTTGTCTTCAGACAGTGTAGGATGTGCAGCCTTTGCCTTTGAAATTACTTTTTCATTATGATCTCATGAAACAAGCTTACACAAGTAAGTGGCTCATGATTTCAGATGTTGCACTGCTAGCTGTTGGTGTATAGTTGTAGCCTGAAGCAGTATCCTTTCACCCATATGTCCTATTAGAACATATGGATATCATAGAGGGGTTGCACCACCCACAATCCCCCAAATGAGCCAGAGCGTCACTTGACTTGGTGGAATCTAACTCTCAATGTATTTATCATTTGAATATCTGTATGTACTGGGTAGAAAAGATGGATAAACAGTGATCAACTGATCTATGTAAAAAGCATTTGCCTTTATGAGATAATCCCTTTTAGTGTTGGTGGATTATACATACAATCTGGTGGCATCCCAACTATCCTTTGATAAGAGAAGATGACGAAAAGAGGAATGGGTATGTTGGATTTTTTCACCAACCCTATGAACTGATTTATTGAGATAGCTTTCAGCTGTGTGCTTGTTTGTCTGTGTATTTCCACTTTAAGATATCAGCATATGAAGCCTGTATCATAAACTCTAAAGTGATACTAATTACAGCTAATTTCTGCAAGTTGAAAACAAATGATATGTTATGGATTAAAGTCAGCCAACAGTTACTGTAATGAACATAATTCAGTATTAGCATTCCGCTGGTAATGTGATATTCATCCTCAATTTTTAGTGGGCAAATGCATTGTTGAAAGCAACTCCAGCAGACTCCTTAAATTTACCTCCAAGACCGGGTATCTGCATCAACAGTTTGACTTAACATATCTGCATCAGTGCATGCAAGAATCAATGTATGCCGCTCATTGGGAGATCAGCCCAAAAGGGTTGTCCCATCTTAGACATTTATGGCATATCGATAGAATATACCCCAAATGTCTGATAGCTGGAAGTCCCACCTTTGGTACCTGCACCTGTCTCAAGAATGGACCCCCAAAACTCCCCAATCAGAATGGAGAATAGTAGCGCATGCACATTACTCTTTGTTCTTTTCAATGGGAGCTCTGAGTACAGCAGAGCAGGTGAAATCACCTGTACTCGGAAATCCCGTTAAATTAACATTCATGTCTCCATTAAGCATGAGCACTTCTCCATTCTGAATGAGGATTTTCAGGAGCCTATTCTCAAGATCGGCAACTATCAGAAATATATGGCATATTCCAATTGTTATGACCCCTTTAAACTGATGGAGCAGTGGAAACAAACAGCCACATACTAAAGTATGGTACTGTAGTTCTTATCTTAGAGACTAAATTAAGAAAGTTTTACAGAGGACCTGAGGCCATTCCTGAGAGTTCTCTTGGACATAACAAATCTGGAGCACCTTCTTGTATAACTCTGCGTTCTGCTGTTCTGTTATTCCTTCTAGAAACGTGTTACTAAATATGTCACATGGGTGTTACCAGTTAGGGTGTGTCCTTGCACAGTCTGACACTCTCCAATAGGGACTGATAGAGTAGGTGTGTATAGGGATACATTCCTTATAACCTGCTGTTGTATTACCCATCTGAAAGATTCAGTAATACATTTCTAGAAGGAATAACAGAGGAACAGCACAACACAGCACAACTAATAAGAGATGCTACAGACTTGTTATTTCAAAGGGAACACAAGGATTTACTTTACATCAGATGTCACAGATCATATTAAAGGTCCAGATGTACAGTAGAGAAAAGTTGTCCTAACTAGTGTTGAGCGATTATTATCGACAAAGTTGAAATCGGCAAGGTTTTTATGGTGATCGAAATTTTTAGATCATGCGATAATTAAGGCTAAAATCTGTGCATCATCTATTAAGATCGCGCCATTTTCGGCGCTTCCTGTAATTTTGGCGGCCAGCAAATCAGATTACAGAATAGAGCAGGGTGAGATGTGTGTGCGACGTCATGACTGGGATGTGTATGGTTGCGATTGGCTGGAAAAATCACATGACTTCGTTTTACATAGAACAGCGTTTCCTGTTCAGCCTCAGTGTCTCTCAGCGTCTCATAGGAGTAGGACGTGCGCTCTGCCTGTGGCCAAACAGCTCAGCGAAATTATTCTATTTCTTCACAGAGAAAGCTATACTGTTAGCTGTGATCCTTACAACTTAGTTAGATTAGAGATTGGAAGATATAATGTAGTCAGGTAGAGAATTTTAAAGAAGCATCTACGACTGTAAAGTCACAGGGAACGGGGGGGGGGGGGGGGGTGTGCCGTGGGCAACACAACAACTCTATAAAGAAAACGGATAAAGT
>JAODAL010065880.1:0-18016 GCA_025379985.1 Phyllomedusa bahiana
AAATTTTCACAACAGTATTTGATCCCTAACCCCCCAAAAATTTTTTGGGGGAAACAATTTGTTTGGGTTTAAACAGTCTTCTCCTCATGCTTTTACTTTTGAATTGAGACCAAACAAAAACCTTTCAATTGATCAAAGTCCTTCCCATTCGAGGTTCAAGAGAATGCTTTCAAACAGAAGTGACACTGACCTGAGTGTCCGAGTGTTTAGCAGGTTGCTACAGAGGAAAAAAAGAATTACAACAGATGAAAATTGTTTTTGGTACTCAAAATTTGTGACCCCCTTATTTTTAAAAAGCCCTCGGAAACCCGGAGATAAGGTCCACAACCCCAGGCAGGGATAAGGAGGGTGAGGGAACCAAGTTCACTCAGAAACTTTTTACTGTTTACCAGCATGCTAACAACCCACATAGGTGTGACCTGGCTTTGCATGCCACTCTCTTTGACATCTCCAGCATTGTTGGACCCATAATTTCTGTCGTTAAATTGTTTGGGGATGTGGTAGGCATTAGCCGCAGACTATTTATGTAAAACAGTTCCGGAATTGTCTGTGGCCTTTTGGGTACCTTTCCCTTTCTTAACCCCCTTTTTCGACCTTGGACTATGCATACGTCCAGGGGGTTTTTGGGGTTTCGCCCTGGCGTATGCAATTTCCCCGGGGCATCTGGGTTGCGGTTTTTGCGCATGCCGTATCACCAGCGGCCGGGAGTAGCCCCCGGCCCGGGTGTTTAAACTTCATTACCGCACCTGTCATGGTTGCGAAATGATCGCGGAAAAGGGGATGAGTCCTCCCCCTGTCCCGGCAGTGCCGCCCCACAGTGTGGAAAACGATCTACAGTCAATGCCCTCGGGAAGGGGAAAGGGGCATTTCCCGAGGTATCTGTGACGTCACGTTGTGACTGCAGCGTCTGGCGACCGTACAAAGTAGTAAAAATTTTTGTATGGCCTGCCCTTTTAACAGAATTATGTTGGTTTTTGAAATTCCCTTGGGGGAAAATAAAACCGGTAAAAAAATTTTTTTAAAAGTTAAAAAAGTTTAAAAAACAAAAAATAAATTAAAAAATGTACATGCCCTTCTCCCCTTTACAAAGCAATCCCCAAAAAAAGATAAAAAATAAAATAAAGTACCCATATTTGGTTTCGCCCGGTGCGTAAGGGCCTGCCTAAAATTGTCTGTTAATTTAACCCGTCGGTGAATTTTAAAAAAAAAAAAAAAAACAATCACAATTAAGATTTTTTTCATCCCACAGCACAGAAAAAGGAATAAAAAGCGATTCAAAAACTCTTTAAAAGCCAAAAATTGCAAAAATCGTGGGGTTCACCTGCAGAAAAAAATCCTTCCCCAACCTCTTTTTGGGCAAAAATAAAAAAGGGGCGACTTCTGAAGGTTTCACCTGTTTTGTACTTTGGGGGCTTTGCAAATGCACTGGCCCCAACCCAAAAACGCGTTCCCAAAAACCAAATACGCCCCCCCCTTATAGCCCCGCCATGCGCCCTAAAACAGCGTTTCACCCACTTGGGGGATTCCGACTTGGGAAAAAATTGTTAAAAAAAGTTTTGGGGTTTTTTTTTTTTTCCAGGATTCCCTTTTAATTGAAACATTTTAAGCTAAAATTTTCAGTTTTGAAAAAATTTTTTTTTTCTTTTTCACAAATGCTTTTAAAAAAAAATTTTTGCATCACCTGTGGGGTCATTTAACCCCCGACCCCGGGGGGTATTCCTTTAAAGGGGTTTTTTGTTTCCTAGCGTCTTTTTTGGGTGTTTATTAGGGTTTTAGCACCTTTGGTGTCTCAAAACCCGAAATGTCGAATTTAAAAAAAATCTATTGAAAATGAGCCCCCGGCCGTAGGTGCTCCTCCCATTCTGGGGCTTTGGTTGATCCCAAAAAAAGCCCTTTGGGACATGGGATATCTCTAAAAAAGGGAAATGGGGGTTTTTTAAAATTTTGTTTATTTCCTAGTACATTTTCCCTATTTCAGTGAATTTTGGTAAAATTTTAAAACTGCAAAAATGTGAAATTTTGAAAAATTTCCCTCCACTTTGCTTTAATTTCTGTGAAACACCTTTAAAGGGTTTAAAATTCCCAAACGTGTTTTAAATCTTAAGGGTCTAGTTTCTTTGATCGTCTTTATGGGGGGGGATCTTCTTTCAGGCCCCCCAAAGCCAGTCAGAAATGGAGTGGTCCCCCAAAAATGTATATTGCAAATTTTTTTGAAATGTGAGAATTACTACTAGTTTCTACCCCGTAAAGTCGTAAAAAAAGCATTTAAAAAATGATGCCCCCCTATAGTGGAATAGGTAGATGAAAATATAAACTATTTGTGGTAATAATTTTTGACTTTTCCGCAAAAAATTTTGGAATTTCAAAAAAACTATTTTTCCAATGTTCATGAAAATTTTATATTTTTCACAAAAAAACAAGGATTTATGGTAAAAATTTCTTTTTAACTTAAAACACAAAGTGTCAGAGAAAACAATTGAATCACATGGGTAGGTAAAAGTGCAAAAGTTTTTTTCACAAAAGTGAACATTCAATTCAAAAATAGGGGTGTCGGAAAGGCCAAACTGCTGGGTCCTTAGGAGTTAAAAATGCCTGGGGATTTGACATTCATATGATGGGCCAAAGGTGTCCAAATAATTTCCTTTCTGTGACTTTCCCGTCTTTATCTCTGTTTCAAACTGCTGATGCACTCTGTGAACTCTAAGCTCAGTGGCCCTTCCTCTGAGAGCTCCACTTTAACCTCACAATGGGAGGTAAATTGATAAAATTTTTAAGGTTTGTCTTGCTCTCACAATGTCAAAAGTGAAAAGCTTTATGGACTGTTTAAAACCCCAAATTTAAATTTTCCCCTAAATTTTTTGGGGGATTTAGGGGGTCACCTGTTTTGGATTTTGCCTTAACTCCTTGTTGGAGATCAGCAAGTTGTGCAAAAAGTTCTTAAACATTGAACAATTGGACATGTGCATTTTAAAATTGAGGTGGTCTCATGTAGTTCATTTAAAAAAATTTCAAGAAATTTTATGTTCATCTTAAAATTTCAACCGAAAACTAAATATCCCTAACTTTTTGTAAGTAGTGTATTTTTATTTATTCTTTTGTGCCTCTCCGTACCAGTGTGGGGAAAGAGACATAAGTGTGGATATGTACGATATGACTTTGCTCCAAAGTATACAATGTATCAAAAATACAGTTTCAGCTGAATCTCCATCCATATTTAAAAACATGAAATGGATGATTGAGGAAAGTCACAATTCTCTCAAATCTAAATTGTTTAAACATTGTTTCTCCTAAGATTAACATATCAGTCTCCAAGGTTTTTTTCACTGTAACAATCTTGGTGTACGTAAGAACTCAATGAATTGTAAGACAGAGTTTCCTTGATGGAGCATGGGAATCTGGAGCCAAATACAGCAGAACATATACAGTGTATGAAGGCTCACGGAGCCATAGTGGATAACAGGTATGTGTCACCAAGGTGTCTGGCCTCAGTGAAGTGCAGTCGGCAGCTTTGTTGTGTCAGTAACACTAGATTCCTGACAATTAGTAGTTTAGCTGCTCCATGCAGTTAAGCCGGGTCGACTTTTCTGGAGTGGCCGAAGCGATGGGTGAGAGTAGTGTCAAGCCCCATAAAGGGGGTTTGTGTTTCCTACCTTGGAACTAGGAAGACAGACGTATGGTGTTATGGTATGTTCACACGGCGTGTTTGCTCCGTGTGAACATACGCTTATGGATGCGTGTATGGGTCTGTCTAGATGGACCTAAACACGCATCTAACAATGAGCAGTGTGATTTACGCTGCTCGCATTGTAAAACACGTATCGGCGTTCATGAGTGATCACCGATGCGTGTTTACATTGCGTCTTTCTGATCCGTGTTTCGGATCCGTTCCAAGAATTGAAATGTCAATTCTTGGAGCGAAAGACACAGCAGAAGCCCTATAATAAAGATCCTGCTGCATCCAACACGGATCCAAACACGCAGCTGCGTGTTGGATCCGATCGACGCTACGTTTTTGGATATGATTTTCAGGTCAAACACGGACCGTATGAACATACCCTTACTGTGTTCCCCATGTAGCTGGGACTGTGAGTTCTGTTGCAAATCTAAAAATCTTGAAAGCCATGCTAAGACTCAGTGCTATTATTCACACAAGACTTTGTAACCTTTCTGTTGCGGCTGAAGAAAAGCCTTTTGTTTTGTTTTGGTTTGGTTTGTGGCCAAATAAAGGCCAACCTGTTAAACGAAAGCCAAAAGCCTTTGCTTAATGTTGCGCTAATTCCTACAACACTTTGCTGCCTTTATTAATTAGCAGAAATATCCATTAAAAAGCATAATTTCTAGAGATCCTATCCTCTCTCCTTTTTATTCATCAGGTGGTAACATTTTTGGCAGAAGCTTCTGCCGACATGGTTAGACTTTCAGTTTTTATTACAGCCCTTAATAACCTGGTTTGTATGGCTGTATGGCTAAAAAATTGGCCAGGAGACATTGCTTCTAAAATGACAGTATGTGCTAGATGTATTGTTGACTAATAGGAGTTATACGGAAAGAAAGAAAAAATAAATCATGGAGGTTATCAAAAGGACAAAGTAAGAAATTTCTGTCCAAAAGTCAATCTTCACACTCCAATAAAAAGAGGCAGTTAACAATAATGCCAGGCTCAGAGTAAAAAGAGAACTAAGGTTCTTCCTTCCAGTCTACGAGCACATGTCAACAATCAGCTGAATTTTATCATCTCTAAGAAATGGTGTAAATTTTGAATTCAGGTCCCTTCAACCAGACAGATTTTTAATCACAGAAATGTCAGGAAATGGTTAGGTTGTGTTAGAGTCAGAAATAGTCTCCTTTTTGGACAAACAGGTTTTGAATAAGTGTCCAGAATCAAAAGAAAGTGCGGGTTATTTTTCCCATTATTCATGGTAAAACATAAAATAAAACCTGTTGGGGACTTCCGGACCATCATATATTTTCAGGGGCTAAACAAATTTAAAGGGGTTTTATCATTTCATTAAAAGGTCTTCAGAATAAGGGGACAGTGAAAACAAGCAACTTTGCAATTGGATGTCATTAGAAAAGCTGTCTTGTATTCACAGTATTCCTTATCTTGTGTTTTTGTTTACACTGATATCCAGTCCTAGTCGAATCCCTCCAGATCCCTCCTCCTTGCATTTCACTAGCTGAGAGCTCATTTACATTCTGTACAGACCCTGGTCGATTCACGGAGCTGAGTCTGTCAGTCAGAGTAAGGGATCGTCACATTTTCACTTTATACAGGCAGAAGAAACAGAATTACACTGAATGGCTTACACAATCAGGACAATTTGTGTCGATCCCTGCCTGACTCAGAGTTAGGGGCCGTAGCATTTTCTCTCTCCACACCCAGCAGAAACAGACTGCAACAGATTCTACAATGAAAAAACATAACAGTATTGTCCCGGTGCCTAACTCTGCTGCATAGAAGGGTGATCTGTGCTGTTCGTAGAAAGCTGTAACACATCTCCAGCTGTGACAGGAGAAGAGTTCAGTCGCTCAGTCTAGATTGAATGCAGCCTGTGGTATGTATACAGCTCTTACAAAATAAGACTGCAGGGAGAGACACAGTGACACTTGGATTCAGGCAGAGAGGGGGGAGTCTCGGGAGCCAGCATGCACAGTGAATGGGGGGATGATTTCACCCAGCTGGGAGGGGAAGAAACGCCCCTGCATCTGAGAAGCTGAGAGCAGTGTGACTCAGCCGAACTAAGGAAGCGATACATCCCCTTTAACTCCTTCCCACCACATGGTCATAATAATATGCCTCTTCAATTTTTGTCCTCCCCACTTTCCAAAAGCCATAACTTTATATTTTTCCATCTACATAGAGATATGAGGGTTTGTTTTTTGCAGGAGAAATGTACTTTTTAATGGTGCCGTTGACCTACTATATAATGTACTGGGAAACTGAAAATAAATTTTGAGTGGGGGAAAATGTGATTAAAAAGTACTTGGTCCGTGTCTGAAGGTTTTGTTTTTATGTCGTTAACTCTCATAAAATTACATGTGTTATCTTTATTTTGCAGGTCAATATAATTTCAGAAATGCCAACTATGCAGGGTTTTCATTATGTTTTATATAAATAAAAACATTTTCTATGTCTTATATTTGTGCTACATCACCATTTTCTGCCACCGATAACATTTTTGGTTTTTTTCACTCATCAAGTTGATTATTGGCACATTTTTGCAGGCTGAAATATAGTTTTTATTGGTACCATTTTGGGATACATGCAACTTTTTGATCACTTTTTATTACAATTTTTAGGTGAAAGGATCACAAACCGCAAGTTTGGAATTTTAGCACTTCTTTGGGGTTCATCATATGGGATAAATTATGTTATATTTTATTGGATTATACTTTTACGGATGCGGCGATACCAATTAACTTTTTTTTATTCTTTGTAAAAAGGGGGGTAATTTGAACTTTTAATATTTGTTATTATTTTTACACTTTTATTTTACTTCTACACTCAGTCCCCCTAGAGGGTTTGACCACTAAAGGGCATAATCGTCTGTACATCCTTCTGTATTATATTAAAAAAGCAGAAGCGTGTACCATGGCTGAGGCAGGAAGTAATAGAAGCAATTACATGGCAGCAATGGACGCCTTAATTAGGCTACTAGTTGCCATGACAACTGATCAGCACCCCGCAATCCTGTTGGGTAATAGAGAGCAATGGGAGCAAGGAAAGGTGGGGCAGTGATCGATGTGACGTCTAGAAGGTTAAAAAGTAGGGTTCAGACTCAGCTCAATTACCTTCTGTTAGTTGCGAGTGTCAGCTGTAATAATCAGCTGGCACCCGCCGTATATGTTGCAGACTCAATGTGTGAGCCCACTCCATTCAACCTTACTGGCAATATGATGTGCCAGTACGTCAAATGTCGGTAAGGGGTTAAAGGTTTAAAAATTAAACCATTCAGCTTATTACAAAGATATTGTGATATGGTGGTACAGGATATAAAAAATGCTTTCTTTCACATACCCAAGTACCCTGCCTTCCAGGGGTACCTAAGAGTGGCTATCTGGTTTCAGAGATGACTTTTCCAGTTTCAATCCCTACCATTTGAGATCGATTTCCATGGCTCCGTGCATTTTCACTAAGATTATATCTGAAATTGCCTCTCATATAAGGCCTCATTCACATCTTATTTTGGCAGCTTATTTGTATTATCCATTGGTATACTGTAAAAAATAATCTTGACAGAGGCCACAACTTTTGTCATATAGAAGTGTAAGGCATTACCGTGGTATCTGTTAGGATAATTTTTTATGGTATCCCAACGGATACCCTGCCCAAAAAAGATGTGAATAGGCTCTATGGGAAAAGGATATTCTGTTAATTTCTTACTTAGACAACTTCCTTAGAATTGACCTATCCAACTGGAAATGGTGATGTTCTCCCTAGGTTGGATTGTGAAATTCCAAAAATCTAGACTAAATCTTAATAAAGGTCAGACCTTTTTGGGTATGAAGTTGGACTCTACATGACAGAATTGCTTGCTTCCAAAAGAAAAGATTCAGAAGGTTGAATCAATTGTACAGGAGGTAATCTCTTGACCTTAAGTCTTCATAAGGAAAGCCATGTCAGTCTGAGGGATGCTCAAATCCTGCATACTAGAGGTCTAGTGGGTTCAGTTTGTCTATGAGTTAATTTGAGTATCTTGGTTTTTGTGTTTGAGTTGTAACTTCTGTGCTATGCCTAAGGAGTCTGTGGGCCCTACAGCTACAATTGAAACCAGATGTTTACATACACTGTATAAAAAGACACATGCATATTTTCTCACTATCTGACAGGAAATCAGAATAAACCTTACCCGTTTTAGGTCAATTAGGATTACCAAAATGATTTATATTTGCCAAATGTCAGAATAATGAGAGAGTAGAAAATTGTATTTTTATTACTTTCTGTGAAGTCAAAAGTTTACATACACTAGGATTACTATGCTTTTACACAGTTTTGGACAGCCCATATGATGGTGTCATGTCTTTGGAAGCTTGTGATAGGTTTATTGGCAACATCTAGGTTAATTAGAGACACACCTGTGGATGTATTTTAAAACACACCAGCAGCACACTGCTTCTGTGTGTAACATCATGGGAAAGTCTAAAGAAATCAGCCAAGATATCAGGAAGAGAATTGTAGACTTGCACAAGTCTGGTTCATCCTTGGGTGCAATTTCCAGATACCTGAAGGTGCCCCATTCATCTGTACAAACAATTATACACAAGTACAAACAAGATGGGAATGTCTAGCCATCATACCGCTCTGGAAGGAGACAAGTTCTGTGTCTCAGAGATGAACATGCTTTGGTCCGACATGTGCATATCAACTCAAGAACAAAAGCAGAAGATGCTGGCGGAAGCTGGTAAGATTGTGTCACTATCCATAATGAAACAAGTACTGTATCAACATGGGCTAAAAAGCCACTCTGCCTGGAAGAAGCCATTATTCCAAAAGAAACATATAAAAGCCAGATTAATGTTTGCAAATGCACACAGGAACAGAGATCTACATTTTTGGAGACAAGTCCTGTGGTATGACTAAACTAAAATTGAACTGTTTGGCCATAATGACCATTTGGAGGAAAAAGGGAGAAGTTTGGAAGCCTAGGAACATCATCCCAACTGTGAAACACAGGAGTGGCAGCATCATGTTGTGGGGCTGTTTTGCTTTAGGCGGGACTAGTGCACTTCACAAAATAGATGGCATCATGAGGAAAGAAGATTATGTGGCAATACTGAAGCAACAGCTCAAGACATCAGCCAGGAAGTTAAAGCTTGAGCGGAAATGGGTCTTCCAAATGGACAATGACCCAAAGCATACTGCCAAACTGGTTACAAAGTGATTTAAGGATAACCAAGTCAATGTTTTGGAGTGGCCATCACAAAGCCCTGATCTCAATCCTATTGAAAATTAATGGGCAAAGCTGAAAAGTCAGGTGTGAGCAAGGCGACCACAAACATGGCCCAGTTACACCAGCTCTGTCAGAAGGAGCGGCCAAAATTCCTACCAACTATTGTGAGAGGCTTGTGGAAGGATCTCCACAATGTTTAACCCAAGTCATACAATTTAAGAACTTTTTAATGCTGCTGTTTATTATATCTCAGACAAAATAAAGTAACCTGCTTTTAGTGAACCTCACTGGATCCTTTCGCCTGTTGCAATTGAAAATATACAGCAGGCCGACGGTTGATCCTTGTGTAAGGGTTCAGAGCTGGACGATACAAAAGGAATTTGGAAGCATATCTGGGGTGAGCTAACCTGCTTCTTTCCTATATGTTTTGAACATACAATTTAAGGGCAATGCTACCAAATACTAATGAAATGTATGTAAAATTCTGACTTAGCAGAAAGCAATAAAAATGCCTTAAAAAATTCTCTTTCTCTCATTATTCTGGCATTTGGCAAATATAAATAATTTTGGTAATCCTAGTTGACCTAAAACGGGTAAGGTTTATTCTTTTTTATTGTCAGATAGTAAGAAAACATGCATATGTGTCTTTTTATATAGTGTTTGTAAACTTCTGGTTTCAACTGTACTTGCTAATGTAAGGGTCAGTGGTAGCTTAGGGATATCCTTACAGTTAGTTTCATGAACAGTTGAAAGTCAGTTTCTCTCTCTGTAGTTCTTCCTGATCCTATTATTAATTTGCTAAAAAAAATTTCTAGAGACTGTTCCCAGTGCAGAAATTTCTGTGAAACCTGTAAAATGTATTTTTCTCTAAGACTTAAAGACCTCCTGCAGTGGTCAGTTCTCATGCCTGGAGAGCTGTCACCTCCCTCCAAACGCTCCTTGTAACCAGAACACCTGTATTGCTGTAAACAGTTATACATACAGCCTGAAATAATGAAACAAATGTGAGGAATGCACTCTCTGCTCACCCTCTACCTCCTGCCTGATAGCAGAGGGGGGAGCAGAGTGCATTTCTCACATCAGTTCACCCTCTAACTCCTGCCTGATAGCAGAGGGGGGAGCAGAGTGCATTTCTCACATCAGTTTAGGCTTTATGTATAACTGTTTACAGTAATACAGGTGTTTTGGTTACAAGAAGCTTGTGGAGGGAGGTGACAGTTCTGCAGGTATGAGAACTGACCACTGCAGGAGGTCTGCAGAGCTGTGACATCCTCTATGAGTATAAGGCTGTGTTATATGGGGGGAAGAGGGAATATAGCAGCTAGAGACTCAATAATTGCCCAGATCCTTCACATAGAGCTATCACTGGGAGAATGGGCATAGAGGAGCTCAGCAACCATTATTACACAGCTCAGGGTTCAGTGAAATACAATGAAAACACAGCAGCCATTTTCAATTTCATTTTACACAGCTCATAGTGAAGTTAGTGCAGGCAGCCAATCACAGAACAGGGGACATGTCCCATCCAGGGGGCATGTCCCAACAGGGCTGAATGAAATATCAGGCATCCAATCACAGCAAAGGGTGCGTGGCCCAACCACTTGCTGCAAAAATAGCTCTAGACACCCACAGCTAATAACTACTATACTATATGATTTAGGTAATGCAAACCAATTGCAAAGTGGTTATTTTTATTGTCCCTATCATTACAGATATGATCTTTGTAGCAAGAAAACCCTTTTATGCCAGTGGATTCTGCTTTACAGAATGTGGATGACTTTCTTTTGCTTTCAGGCTTCTTTATGATGACTCAAATATTTCCACATCTGTCGCTGCTAATCTTCTAGCCATAAAACAGGGACACCAAAATATTCTGCAGAATTTAAGCAGTGGGTGACTGGCAGGGCTGTGGAGTCAGTAAGCCAAAGCTCCGACTCCTCAATTTCCCCTAACTCCGACTCCAACTCCCACTTTCACTTCTTCGTACATGGTGCATGTTTAAGTGATAACTTTACTGTTCTAAAATGGTAACATCAGACTTTTTATCACCTTTAGGGCATGTTCACACGGCTGATTCTGGGACGGATTTCAGCCGTATTTCGGACTGTACTGCGCTCCAATACGGCTGAAATACGTCCCAGTCATTACGGTAATCCACTGCTCTCATAGAGAACTGTGGATTCCGTCTCTTCTCCCCGTTCGGCGAATACGGGACATTATCCCGGCGGGCTACGCGCCGTGGATAATTTATCTCTATGGGGCCAGCGAGCTGCAATTACGACTTGAATAAGCCATGTGAACTTAGCCTTAATATACAATAATCGAGCTATTTAGGTAGAACATACACTGTCAAGCAAAAGGATAACTATGTTTTGAACTTTTAACTTTCAAGCTCCATATCTCACCATCCACTACAGCTTTGAAAGTGAGACAACCATTGTTTTATAGGCAATCATCTTGGCTATCTTATACATAAAGTGACTTGCAACTTTTTAGCATATGTTTAGTCATGCAGATTCTTGTCCTGTAACTGCATTGTTACTGTTTTAATCCTACAAATCAAAATGTTAATTTTTATTATTTTGTTAGTAGTCTGTAAATCCACCTTTGACTTTCCACACTGGCTGAATCCTTGTGGGCTCTCGATCAGATTCTAGCATGTCTCAACCAAAATCTGAGCGCAGGTCTCTTCTACATGTTCACAGTGTTGATGCATACTGGTCAACTCACTTGAGTACGAATACAGCTTTTTTTTCAACTCTACCCACAAGTGTTCAATTGGGTTGCAGTTTTGTGAGTGTGGAGGCCAATGTAACAACTCTACTTCATTATCATTGAATAATTTTTTTGCTAAACTTAACGTACGCTTCGGGTCGTTGTCCTGCTGGAACACTATGTTGCCCTTTTCATACCCATAGTATATAAGTGTACAAAGTAACTCATCTTATAGGATACTCACTATGGATCAGCATTGAGAGCACCATCAATCCTGGTCAAGTATCCAACACCTCTGGCTGTGAAACAACCCCATATCATCAGACTTCCTCCACTGAACTTGACAGTTCCTTGAATTTCTCGATCCTTTAGCCCCCTTTTCACTTGATTTTTCCAGACCCATTTGCACCCATCGCAGCCCAGTTTATTGGCTTTCATATTATCAAATTACATGTTTCCAAACTTCTGCTATCCACTTTTCAGACTCTTTTGTAAACTCGAGCTGACACTTCTCAGGACGATATTGAAGTCACGGATTCTTCAAATTTTTTGGGCCACCGTTTGAGACCTGTATAATGTGCGCTGCATGGGGCTTGCATAGACTTCTGGGATCTCACACGAAGCATATGAGCCAACTACACTGCCATGTTTGTCAACTGATATTTTGCCTGGGCGTCCACCTCTTGACTTTGGCATACATGTCCAGACTTCATTTTGTATTCTTCCAGCAGTCATGGCCTCACATGATGCAGTTTGGCAATTTTCTTGGCCGAGAGACCACTATCGATGAGCTGGATGAGGCTATTTCTCTTTTCTTGAGAAATCTTCTTCATGGCTGCTCATCGATTCGAACAAGTGACCTTTCGCTTGGGAATCAACCTAATAACACACTGAACTACTAGGGAATCTGAGAACATGTTGTAATTTGTAGTACACAAGAAGAAAAAGATTGTCCCACCACCAGGAGCAAAAGAGTAACAATGCAGTTACATGACAAGCATCTCAGAACTGAGCATATGCTAAATAGTTGCAGTTCAAGGTTATGTATGAAATAGCTAAGATGATTGTCCATGATGTGATGGGAGTCTCATGTTCAAAACTGTAGTGGATGGGGAGATATGGAGCCTGATAGTCACAGTGTCAAAACATTATTACCCTTTTGCTTGTCAGTGTAAACTATATTTATTGGATATAACTTGAGAACACAAAATTTTTTTAATAAATTACAAATATGCAAAATGCTGTGGTAAGTCTAAACAGTTTTCAACAAAAACGTACTGAATAACATTTGTTGAATGAGTCTATTGTAACGGCTGGAGTAGTGGATCCCCTGGACCACCACAAGTGGTGGTAACGGCCGCGCCAGAGCCCGCCGCAAGGCACAATGGGCTGGCTCCAGCGGGAGTCCTACCAGGTCGTTATCCCTGACATGACTTGCTTGCGATGGCAGCCGAGGTGCAGCGAGGTACCGAATCGTAACGCCAAACTCGCAGTCGGGGACAGGCAGGTCATGGCAAGCAGCGAAGGTTCGTGGTCAAGAAACGTGACAAAGGGTCGGTAACACAGACGAGACTGAAACGCACTCTAGAAACGCTTTCTCTACGGCTCGAGGCACAATAGATCCGGCAAGGAAGTACCGGAGGTGACACCGTATATATAGGGTCAGCGGCCAGCAATTAACCAATTACCGGCATGCTGCCCCTTTAAATCTAAGGGAGCGAGGGGCGCGTGCACTGGCCGGTAGAGAGGAGAGGACACAGGAGCGCGGACAGGCAAGTAGTTGCTCCCGGAAGAACGAGTGCGCCGTGAATCACGGGCTGCGAGACCACTCGTAACATCTATGAATTTGTTCTGAGAAATCGCCTCCATCAGATCCTCCTTCATAGATTACCTCAAATCTGATCCAATTATTTCCAGGCTAGAGAACAGTCTCTCTACACTAACTTGGGTTGGTTGCAAAGTGGTGACCACATGGGCAACATCTCTAATCTCTAAATTTCAGGGTATAAAGGAATTGAAAAAAAAAATCCAAATATAGTCCCACCCTTAAAATTTTACTTTTAATACTATCAAGCCATAAAAGGATTATGTAGGACAATATAACCGTATAGGAATATCAGTTATAAACTGACAAAGACTCAATTCAACAAGATTATTTAGAAATCCAGATATTGCATGTCCCCTGTATATATCTCAGATAAATCCAGCGGGTACCAAAATAATTGTAATATTCTAGCTCTAGATGTCCCTAACAAAAGAGCTGTTCATCAAAAAGGCCTTTAGCGGAGTGACTGTTCCAATAGGGACGACTCCGCAAAAGCTAGTATACTCTAGTTAGTATCCGTAACCTAGGTACAATAAATTATTTGTTCACAAGGTGGGACATATAGAGTATGTTCACACGGCTTATTTTGAAGCATAATTGCGCACGTATTGCGCTTTATATGTGGTGTAATACACACTGCAATTACGGTAATTCATAGCTCTCATAGAGAGCTATGGATTACGCGTCCCCTCCAATACGATTACAAGACGATTGTATTGTAGGCGCGGGGGGAGAAGTGACTTTTAAATTTTTAGCGGCGAATACGCGCTGCTGACAATGCATGTCTATGGGGCCGACGCCAGGTGCTTTGGAATTACACGCTGATCAGTGCGTGGTTCCAAAACACGGGTGTATTGCGGCGCATACTATACCTGAAAATGTTAAAGTTAGGAGGATTGTGTATCCATAAGTAGAGAAAAAACACATGCAGTGGGAGCAAGTTTGCCCTACCACCAAAGTCTCAGCCATAAAGGAATTGCCTTATGCACAGTCAGTTTTGATGAATAGTTAAACTCTTCTGCTTCTTTGAGAACAAGGGAAAAATGTTGCTGAAATGTGTTTGCTACGGGAGCGGGATCTTTTCCCCTGCAGCATCGCTTTGCCTGCTCCATGTCATCAATAATACTCCTCATCTAATGAGGCTGAAGATATGGGAGCAGTAGCACTGGCAAGACCCAATTCCTCTTGTTCTTGGCACTGCATTGAACTAACCGTACCAAGTTATTATATGTTTTGGAAGTCAGAATCGGTCCATTTTATAACCACTCCGACTCCACCAAAATGGAAACCGATTCCAATACTCTGACTCCACAGCCGATGGTAACTGGAACTACTCAGTTCTCTGTTGTCAATATTTCCTGATTAAGTAAACAGCTTTTTTCCTGGGAGTTTCTCAACAGTCTTATTGATAGACATATCAGAGAGAGAAGATCAAAGAAGGAGGTGAAATCCTGTCTTCCTGAAAATGTTTGCAGTCTTAGGCTATGTTCACACGGCTTAACTGCGGGAGGTAATAACGCCCCGCAATTACGCCATGTGGACGGGGGCGGGCGGAAGCGGGGGAGTGAGCGGGGGGCAAGCACCTCGCCGGCCCATAGACTTGCATTACCAGCGGCGCGTATACGCCGCTGATAATTCACATGTCAATTATCTCCCCACCCGGCGGATTCGCCGAGCAGGGAGGGGAGACGTAATCCATAGTTCTCTATGAGAACTGGGGATTACCATAATGACTGGGCCGTTTTCAGCCCGTAATTTGCGCACTTCGGCACGTAAATACGGACCGAAATACGGCCCATTTTAAGCCGTGTGAACATGGCCTTATTGTGAATAAGATCAAATCATTGCAAATTGGTCGTGTAAGGTTCTGTGAAAGTAGTAAGAGACTTTTAAATCTTTGTCTTCCTTTTGGTAACAAGATAAATTTTGCCTGCAAGTGTGCCCTCAAGTAAGGAAACTTTTTAGCCTAGAAGATCCAAGAAAGGTTCTATTGGAAGTATTTAATTTTCCACCAATAATATTTTGTTGCCTTCCAGAACAGAGAGAGAGGATGTATATTTGTATAGGATTTTGTTCATAATGGCATGGTAGCAAACTTTTTAGATTTTGGTTAGCCCCAAAGATTGGGTATTACTCCTGTATCTCTGTAGGAACCCATTGACATATTTACTTTACATGGCACTCCTTTTAAAAGGGGGTCTGTAAAATGAAGCATACCATATCTCAAGCTATTGGTATAAGGTATCCACTGTCATACTATTTTTCTTATTGTTAGTTCATTCTCTTTCTTATGCTGTTATCTTTGGTGATCTTTGGTTGATTCTTCATAGCCCAATTTTTGACTGGGGTTATAGGTTCTTGTGGATTAACTGTTAATGGTTTTCCTCCACACAGAGTATATAGTGTTCCTATTGCTTTGGTTCCTGGCTCTAAAACTTCAGAGGGGAGGAATTATTCTGTGTCTGCTTCAGAGACCCAAGTTATGAAGCAGTATATCAAGTAGAATTTAGTAAAGGGATTTGTCTTTCCAGGTCCCCAGTGGTGCTGGTTCTTTATTTGTAGTCTCTGCCTTTGTATGGATTATTGTGGACTAAACAAGATTACAATTCATAATCAATACCCACTACCTTTGATATCTGAATTATTTGAACCATTAAATAAAGTAGTTATATTCTTCAAAATTAATCTTAGAGAAGCATAAATCTGGTCAGTATCTGATAAGGGAATGAATGTAAGACAGCTTTTAATATTAACACAGTGCATTATACCCAATGGTTAATTTCACCTCTTGTTTGTGGAGTAATTTTGAGTCAAATCCAGGGTGTGTGTATTTCTGCCCCATACACGCCTGAATTCCATCTCATTCATCCTGTAGGGTATTTTATTTTATAGCAAGGGTTGATTTATCCTCTTGTTTGTGAGGGAATTTGAGTCAAATTCAGGGTGTGTGTATTTCTGCCCCATATAAGCCTGAATTACGTCTGGTTCTTTATGTAGGGTCTTGTATACCCAAAGGTTAATGTCTCCTTTTGTTTGTGGGGTAATTTTGAGTAAAATACAGGGTGTGTATTTCTGCCCCATATACGCCTGAATTCCATCTGGTTATTTTTGGAGGGTATTCTATACCAAAGGGTTTATTTCACCTCTTGTTTGCGGGGTAATTTTGAGTCAAATACAGGGTGTGTGTATTTCTGCCCCATATACGCCTGAATTCCATCTGGTTATTTTTGTAGGGTATTCTATACCAAAGGGTTAATTTTCACCCTTGTTTGGGGGGAAATTTTGAGCCAAAAAAGGGGGTGTGTGTTTTTTCCCCCCATTACGCCTAATTCCATCTGGTTTTTCTGTAGGTTACACAGGCTACCAAACACAGTCCCCAAGCTGTTTCGGACTAAATCAAAAATTTCCTAAACTAATTAAATAAGTAAACAAAAAAGCTGTAAAAAACCAAAAAACTAAATCGGTTTGGCACAAGGGCTTCCCCTTGCTCCCCCGACGGTTGGCAGAACTAGAATAAAGAAACAAGTTGGAACAATTGAAAAACCCTAAAAACTAATAGTACCCAAATATTCTTTTTTAATACCGTATTTACCCCTTTACGTTTCTTCAATTTATTTTTCGAAGACTAACGTAAAGTTTAGGGGATAGATAGAAAAAAGACAGATTACATACGTTAACAAAATCACCCAGATTTCCCGGTTCCCGGCGCCATCATGTCAACCCGTAGGACGAGTGGGGGGAAACGGGATGCAACCGGCATTTTTCCCCACCACAACAACCCGGAAAAATCAGTGCCACAGTCCCCTTCCCCCCGGTGACTAACCGCCGCTGGCCCGGGTAGTGCGCTGCGGAAGGAAGAGCGGGAGCGCGAGATCACGTCCCCTCTGATGGTCGCCCCCATTGCAAAGCAGAGCCCAAGTGGCCCCCCTCTGAAGGCCCACACCCAGGCTAACAGCAGCAAAAAGAGAAAGGAGGCACGGGCAGATGGATATGCTCCTGTGTGGGGGTTCCCGGGGGGGGAAAAAACCGGGGGCTCATGTGGCGAGGTGAGATTGAGGAGGCAGTGGATGTGCGAGAGGAGGGGAGAGAGATAGAGGTGAGAGCGCTGCCCCCCAATCCCTCTCCCTAACGGCCAAAAAGGGGGGCTTTGGGGGATATACGATTTTGCAAAGTGCGACCGAGACAATTTTCTATGCAAGTAGTACCGAGTCCCCTACAGAGGGAAAGGGGGGGCCTTTCTTTCCGTTGCTCCCAAACAGGTTTTCAAGGAAGTTTTCCTTGAGTTGCTTCTTATAAAAAGACCCTGGGGGCCAGCCAGGAAATTGTACCTTAGATTGCTAACACAGCCTCCGGGTTAATTAGAGTATATGATTAATTTTGCCCCCTCAGCAGGCGCCCCAACATACGAAAAACCACCACAACTAAGGAGGGAGGGAAATAAAACCTTTTTAAGTAACACGGTCAAATAATTTGGGACTTCTAAGTCTTTTCTGGTTCCAGATACTCTCACCCCCATTGCAATAGTGCTGACAATACCCCTGTCTCCCCTTGATCGCAATTTAAAGACCCCACCAAAGGGGGATAA
>JAODAL010065881.1:0-18015 GCA_025379985.1 Phyllomedusa bahiana
GCCCTGACACCACACTGGCATTTGTGCCACTCCTGACCCATCTGTTCCCCCTGCCGCCCACCTCCACTCTCTGTCATTGTGCCACTTTGGGTACTCCTGTTTTTCCACCTCCCCGATGTCCCTTGTGCCACTGTCTGACCCCCAGCTCTGGCCCGGGGCGTCACCTCCACACTGTGTCATTGGCCCCTCTCTGGCCTACCCTGTTTTTGCACCTCCAGAAGTCATTGTGCCACTGTCTGACCTCAGCTGCTGCTGGGCTGCTGCCGTCACCCCCCACTCTCGTCCCTTGTGCCACCTGGGCTACCCCAGTTTTTGCCACCTCCAGAATGGGGTTGTTCACTCCGACCTCATGCTGCTGCCGCCATCCGCTCCACCTCTATCTTTTTTCCCTCTTGGCTACTCCTGTTTTTGCCACTTCCAGAATTCATTGTGCACTCTCTGACCTCATGCGCTGCTGTGGCTTCTGCCGTAACCTAACACTGTGAAATTGTGCCACCTGGGCCTACTCCTGTTTTGCCACCCCAAAGCATTTTTGCCAAAAAACTGTCTGACCTCACTGCTGCTGTGGCTGCTGCCTAACCTACACACGTGTTTATTTGCAACTCGTGGCCTACCCTTTTTGCCACCTCCAGAAGTCATGTGCCCCCCCTGACCTCATGCTGCTGCTGCCCCTGACCTCCACTCTCTGCATTTTGCCACTCTGTGGGCCCACTCCATTTTTTGCCCCCCCAGAATTCAATTTTTGCCACTGTCTCCTCATGCTGCGCCACCGTCACCTCCACTCTCGTCATTGTGCCACTCTGTGGCCTACTCCTGTTTTGCCACCTCCAAATTCATTGTGCCACTGTCTGACCTCATCCTGCGCCGCCGCCCCTCCACTCTCTGTCATTGTGCCTTCTCGGGGGACTCCTTTTTGCTACCTCCAGAATGTCAATTTTTTTCCCCTCTCTGACGTCATGCTGCGCGTGGCTGCTGCCGTAACCCACCACTGTGTCTTTTTCCCCTGTGGGCCTACTCCTGTTTTTGCCACCTCCGAATGTCATTTTGCCACTTCTGACCTCATGTGCTCGGCCTGACCGCCACTCTCTGCATTGTGCCACTCTGTGGCCTACTCTGTTTTTTTCCACCTCCAGAAGTGATTGTCCACTGTCTGACCCCACTGCCCGCCGTCACCTCCACACTGTGTCATTTGCCACTCTGGGCCTACTCCAGTTTTTTTTCCACCTCCAAATGCATTGTGCCACTGTCTGACCCATGCTGCGCCACCGTCACCTCCATCTCGTCATTTTGCCACTCTGTGGCCTACTCCGTTTTTTTTCCACCCTCCAGAATTCATTTTTGCCACGTCTGACCTCATGCGCTGCCGCCGTCACCTCCACTCTCTGCATTGTGCCCCTCTGTGGCCTACTCCGTTTTTGCCACCTCCCGAAATTGATTTTTGCCACGTCGCCTCATGCTGCTGCCGCCCTCCCTCCCCACTGTGTCTTTGTGCCACTCTGTGGCCTACTCCTTTTTTTGGGCCACCTCCAGAATGTCATTTGCCACTGTCTGACCTCATGCTGCTGCTGTGACCTCCACACTGTGTCATTGTGCCACTCTTGGCCTACTCCTGTTTATTTTGCCACCTCCAGAATGTCAAGTGCCACTCTCTGAGCCTCATGGCTCTGCTGCCGTGACCTCACTCTCTGTCCTTGTGCCACTCTTGCGTGCGGCTACTCCAGTTTTACCACCTCCACATGTGATTGTCCACTGTTCTGACCTCATGCTGTCTGCCGCCGGTACACCTCCACTCTCTGTCAATGTGCCACTCTGTGGCCTCTCCTTAGTTTTTGCCACCTCCAGAATGTGTTTTGCCAACTGAGTCTGACCTCATACTGCTGCCGCCGTCACCTCCACACTATGTCATTGTGCCACTCTGTGGCCTACTCCTGTTTTGCCACCTCCAGAATGTCATTGTGCCACGTCTGACCTCAGCGCTGCTGCTGTTTGCCTGGACATCCCACTGTGTCCTTGTGCCACTCTCTGACCTCATGCTGTTGCACCTGCCGTCGTCACCTCCACTCTCTGGTCATGTGCAACAACTGTGGCCTCCTCCAGTTTTTGCCACCTCCACATGTTTATTGTGCCACTGTCCTGACCCTCATGCTTGCTGCCGGCCGTCCACCTCCACACTGTGTCCATTGTTCCAATCTGTGGCCTACCTGTTTTTTTGCCACCTCCAAATGTCATTGTGCCACTGCTGACCTCATGCTGCTGCTGTGGCTGCTGCCGATGACCTCCACACGTGTCATTGTGCCACTCTGAGGCCTACTCCTGTTTTTGCACACCTCCAGAATGTCACAGTGCCACTCCTCAACCCATCTGCTGCTGCCGTGACCTCCACTCTCTGCATTGTGCCACTCTGTGGCCTACTCCAGTTTTTTGCCACCTCCAGAAATGTGATTGTGCACTGTCTGACCTCATGCTAGAGCCGCCTGACACCTCCACAACACTGTGTCATTGTGCCATTACTGTGGCTTACTCCTGTTTTTGCCACCTGCCCAGATTAGTACATTGTCCACTGTGTGATCCTCATTCTCAGCTGCTGTTGCATGACATCCACACTGTGTCATTGTGCCACTCTCTGACTCATACTGTTGCTCCTGTCCGTCGCACCTTCACTCTCTGTCATTGTGCCACTCTGTGGCCTACTCCTGTTTTTGCCCACCTTCCAGAATGGTCATTGTGCCACTGTCTGACCTCATGCTGCTGGCCACCGCCGCCACCTCCACTCTCTGTCATTGTGCCAATCTGTGCCGTATCTCCTGTTTTTGCCACCCTCCAGAATGTCCCTTGTGCCACTGCAGACCACATGCTGCTGCTGTGCTGCAGCCGTGACCTCACACGGTGTCATTGTGCCACTCTGTGGCCTACTCCTTTTTGCCCACCTCCAGAATGTCATTTTGCCCACTGTCCTGACCTCATGCTGCTGCTGTACCTCCACAACTGTGTCATTGTGCCACTCTGTGGCCTACACCGTTTTTGCTCACCTCCAGAATGTCCAATGTGCACTCTCTGGCCTCATGCCGCTGCTGCCCGTGACGCTCCACTCTCTGTCATTGTGCCACTCTGTGACCTACTCCTGTTTTAACCACCTCCAGCATGTGAATTGTAGCCACCTGTCTGACCTCATGCTGCTGCACGTCCGTCACCTCCACCTCTCTGTCATTGTGTCCACTCTGTGGCCTACTCCTGTTTTTGTCCACCTCCAGAAGTGTGTTGTGCCACTGTTCTACCCAGAAAAACAAAAGAGAAAGAAAAATTGACCTCATGCTGCTGCCGCCGTCACCTCCACATCTGGTCATTGTGCCATTCTGTGGCCTACTCCAGTTTTTGCACCTCCAGATTGTCATGTGCCACAGTCTGACCTCATGCTGCTGCGCGGTGTGCCATGGAACATCCACACTGTCATGTGCCTACTCTCTGACCTCATACTGTTGCTCCTGTCGTCCGTCACTTCACTCTCTGTCATTGGCACTCTGTGGCCTACTCCTGTTTCTTTTTTTTTTTTTTTTTTTGCCACATCAAAATGTCATTGTGGCCACTGTTCTGACCTCATGCTGCTGGCCCCCCCGCCGCCACCTCCACTCGTCTGTCATATGGGCCAATCTGTGGCCTACTCCTGTTGTTGCCACCTCCATAATGTCATTGTGCTCACTGTCCCTGACCTCATGGCTCTGCTTTGGCTTGCTGCTGTGACCCTCCACACTGTGTCCATTGTGCCACTCTGTGGCCTACTCCTTTTTTGCCCACCTCCAGAAATGTCATTTAGCCACTGGTCCTACCTCATGCTGCTGCGTGACCTCCACCAGTGTCCAATGTGCCACTCTGTGGCCTACTCCTGTTTTTGCCACCTGCCAGAATGTCCAATGTGCCAATCTCTGGCCTCATGCTGCTGCTGCCGTGACCTCCACTCTCTGTCCATTGTGCCACTCTGTGGCCTACTCCTGTTTATCCACCTCCCAGCATTGATTGTGCCACTGTCTGACCTCATGCTGCTGCCGTGCCAGTCACCTCCACTCTCTGTCCATTGTGGCACTCTGTGGCCTACTCCTGTTTTTGTCACCTCCAGAATGTGATTGTGCACTGTCGAAAACCTCAAGGCTGCTGCCGCCGTCACCTCCACACTGTGTCCATTGTGCCCAATTCTGGTGTGGCCAACTCCTGTTTTTGCCGACCTCCAGATTGTCGATTGTGCCATCTGTCTGACCTCATGCTGCGCTGCTGATGCCATACATCCACACTGTCATTGTGCCACTTCCTGCCTCATACTGTTGCTTCCCTGGTCGTCGTCACCTTCAACTCCTTCTGTCATTGTGCACTCTGTGTCCTACCTCCAGTTTTTAGCCACCTCCAGAATGTCATAGTGCACTGACTGACCTCATCTGCTGCCGCCGCCACCTCCACTCTCTGTCCATTGTGCCAAATCTGGGCCTACTCCTGTTTATGCCACCTCCAGAATGTCATTGTTGCCACTTTTCTGACCTCATGCTGCTGCGTGGCTGCTGCTGTGGACCTCCACACTAGTGGTCATTGTGCCACTCTGGTGGGCCTACTCCTTTTTTTGTCCACTCCAGAATGTCATTTTGCCACTGTCTGACCTCATGCTGCGCTGTGACCTCCACACTGTGTCATTGTGCCACTCTGGCCTACTCTGGTTTTTTGCCACCTCCAGAATGTCAATGTGCCACTCATCTGGCCTCAAGCTACTGCTGCCAGTGACCTCCACTCTCTGTCATTGTGCCACTCTGTGGCCTACTCCTGTTTTACCACCTCCCTGCATGTATTGTGCCACAGTCTGAACTCTCAAGCTGCTGCGCCGTCACTCCACTCTCAGTCATTGTGCCCACTCTAAGTGGCCTACTCCTGTTTTTGCTCACCTCCAAAGCAATGTGCCACGTCCTTACCTCATACTGTGCCAGCCGATCACCTCCACACTGTGTCCATTGTGCCACTCTGTCCTAACTCCTGGTTTTGCCACCCTCCAGAATGTCCACTGTTGCCAACTCTCTGACCTCATCTGACTGCTGCCGTGACCTCACCTCTCTGTCATTGTGCCACTCTGTGTCCTACTCCTTTTTTTTGCCACCTCCAGAATGCCATTGTGCACTCTCTGACCTCATGCGCTGCTGTTGCTGCTGCCGTAACCTACACACTGTGTTACATGTGCCACTCTGTGGCCTACTCCTGTTTTTTGCCACCCCAAATGTCATTGTGCCACAGTCTGACCTCATGCGTGCTGAGCTGCCTTCACCTCCACTCTCTATCATTGTGCTAAACCTGTGGCCTAATCCTGTTTTTTTGCCACCCTCCAGAATGTGATGTGCCACTGTCTGACCTCAATGCAGCTGCCGCCGTCACCTCCACACAGTGACAATGTGCCATTCAGTGGAGTCCTACTCTGTTTATGTGTGCCACCTTCCAATTGACATTGTGTCCACTGTCAGACCTCATGCTGCTGGCTGCAGATGCCATGACATCCACACAGTGTCATTGTGCCCCACTCTCTGACCTCATACTGTTAGCTCTGTCTCGTCACCTTCAACTCAGTCCTTGTGCCACTCTGTGCCTCCACCTGTTATTTTTGCCACTTCCAGAATGTCATTGTGCAAACATGTCCCTGACCACATGCTGCTGCCGAGCCGCCACCTTCCACTCTCTGTCATTGTGCCAATTCTGTGGCCTACTCTCTGTTATTGCCACCTCCAGAATGTCATTGTAGTGCCAACTGTCTGACTCATGCTGCTGCTGTGGCATGCTGCCGTGACCCCACTCGTGTCATTGTGCCACCTGTGGTGCCTACTCCTTTTTTGCCACCTCCAGAATGTCATTTTGCCACTGTCTGACCTCATGCAGCTGAGCGTGACCTCCACACTGTGTCATTGGTGCCCACTCTGTGGCCCTACTCCTGTTTTGCCACCCTCCAGAATGTCATTGTGCCACTGTCTGACCTCATGCTGCTGCCGCCGTCACCTCCAACACTTGTCATTGTGCCATTCTGTGGTTCCCCCACTCCTGTTTTTTTTGCCACCTCCAGAATGTCATTGTGCCCACAGTCTGACCTCATTCGCTGATGCTAGTTTGTCCCATTACATCCACACCTGTGGTCATTGTGCCACACTCTGACCTCATACTGTTTGCTCCTGTCGTGTCACTACTCTGTCTTTTGCCACTCTTGGCCTACTCCTGTTTATTGCCACTTCCAGAATGTCCATTGTGCAACTGCTGACCACATGCCTGCTGCCGCCGCCACCTCCACTCTCTGTCATTGTGCCAATCTGGGCCTACTCCTGTTTTTGCCCCTCCAGAATGTCATTGTGCCACTGACTGACCTCATGCTGCTGCTGTGCTGCTGCCGTGACCTCACACTGTGTCATTGTGCCACTCTTGTGGCCTACTCCTTTTTTGCCCACCTCCAGAATGGCATTTGCCTACTGTCTGACCTCATGCTGCTTAGCTGTGACCTCCACACGTGTCCATTGTGCCACGCGTGGCCTACTCCTGTTTTTGCCACCTCAGAATGTCATTGTGCCACTCTCTGGCCTCCATGCAGCTGCTGCCGTAACCTCCACTCTCTTCATTGTGCCACTCTGTGGTCTACTCCTGTTTTTACCACCTCCAAGCAGTGCTTGTGCCACTGTCTGACATCATCTGCTGCCGCGTTCACCTCCACTCTCTGTCATTGTGCCACTCTGTGGCCTACTCCTGTTTTTGCCACCTCCAAATGTGATTTGTGCCACTGACTGACCTCATACTGCTGCCGCGTCACCTCCACACTGTGTCATTTGCCACTCTGTGAGCCTACTCCTGTTTTTTTGCACCTCCATAATGTCATTGTGCACTGTCTGACCTCATGCTGCTGCGCTGTGCTGTTGCCGTGACATCCAACTGTGTCATTGGTGCCACTCTCTGACCTCATGCAGTGCTCTGCCGTCGTCACCTTCACACTCTGTCATTGTGCAACTCTGTGGCCTACTACAGTTTTTCCACCTCCAGAAATTCAATGTGCCACTGACTGACCGGATGCTGCTGCCGCCGTCACCTCCACACTGTGTCATTGTTCCAATCTGTGGCCTACTCCTGTTTTTGCCACCTCCAGAATGTCATTGTGACACTTCTGACCCCCTCATGCTGCTGCTGTGCACTGTCCGTGACCTCCACACTGTGTCATTGTGCCACTCTGGTGGCCTACTCCTGTTTTTGCCAATCCAGAATGTCACTGTGCCACTCTCATGACCTCATGCTGCGCTGCCGTGACCTCCACTCTCTGTCATAGTGCCAATCTGTGGCCTACTCCAGTTTTTTGGGGGCCACTCCAGAATGTCATTGATGCCACTGTCTGCCTCATACGCTAGCCGCCGTCACCTCCACTCCTGTCACTCGTGCCACTCTGTGGCCTACTCCTGTTTTGCCACCACCATAATGTCAGTGTGCCACAGGCTGACCTCATGCTGCTGCCGCCGTCACCTCCACTCTCTGTCATTGTGCCACTCTGTGGCCTACTCTTTTTTTGCCACCTCCAAATGTATTGTGCACTGTCCCGACCTCATGCTGCGCTATCCCTTGCTGGGCCCCCCGTCCCTCCACCCCCTGATGTCATTGTGCCACTTTTGCTATGCCTCCTGTTTTCTGCCACCTCCAAATGTCATTGTGCCCCCTTCTGACCTCAATGTCCCGCCTGCTGCTGTTTGGGCCAAGTTTTTACCTCCAAACTGTTTTTTACCATTTGCGCCACCTCATTGTTTTTGGGCCCCTTTCTCCTGTTTTTTGCCACCTCCAAATTTCATTGTGCCACTGTCTTACCTCATGCATGCTGCTGGCCGTGACCTCCACCTTGTCCTTGGCCACTCTGTGGCCTACTCCTGTTTTTCCACCTCCAGAATTTCATTGTGCCACTCTCTGACCTCATGCTGCTGCTGTGGCTGCTGCCGTGACCTCCACACTGTGTCACTAATGTTGCCACCTGAGCTCTCAGCTTGTTTTTTTCCAGCTTTCGCTGGCATGACTTTATCAGGCAACATTCCCCGCTCAGATTTTTGGTCAGTTTTGCCCTCTTAAGTGCCCGGGGAATTTTATAGTGAAGCTATTCTAATACCGGCGGCAGTCATGTGCGTGTCCATATTTAAAACACAACATTGTATAAAGACCAAACCAAGCTCCCTCTGCATATTTAAGCATGGCACAACGTTCTACAGCACCCTGCAGGCTCTGTGCAGCCTGGAAATAGCCGTTTTTTATCGCGATTCGTGCCGAAGTAATTCGGACCGTAACAAATTTTGTCGGAAAATTCGGCGAAGTGACCGAACCGAATTTTTGAGAAATGCGCCCATCTCTATCCTGCACCATTCTTATGACTTTTATAGGCAGCATGTAACCTAATCCCAAAGTGAGTTGATATTTATTTTTTTTCACAAAACAGATTTTTGCGAGTGAACTAGAAGTATAGCAAACTTTATTTGCCAGTCTGCTCTCTAATCTTAGATCACAACAAAAGCCATTGAAAAAAGTTATCTGTCATTATTCCGAGTATACAATACATTATAGAACCTGTCATGTTCCCTAAGCAGCCATCACTAAGGGCAGTATAAAGTAGTGACAGGCCCACCGTACAGTGAAATCTCACATGCCATTAAGTAACAGCATTTCAGAGAACTTTCTTCCAGCATTGCCTCCCCCCTCCATTGACAGACATTTTTCTATCTATTCACAGCGATAGGTAGGAGGCTGTCCATCAGTGACAGGTGGGTGGGGCAAGCGTTTGCTCAAGAATAACATGGGCTCATCTCTGCTATTGCTGGCTGTGGGAACTTCATAAATGAACAAAGGAACTTCACAAATTCTCTTTAACTTGCTTATACAAGGAATTATCTTGAACACTTAGGGCGTCATGTCCCAATACGAATGCCCCTTAGTTGTGGTGTATTTTGCGGCAAAAAAACTTTTGATGCCATATTCTTGATACAAATGAACTATAATATACTAAAACTAGGCGCATTATACACTGGACATGACAAATCACATTGTAATGTGCCTAAAAAGTCACATTAACTATAGTAGCAAAGATACGCTGTTCAGCTCCATAATGCATTGCGCCTAACTGTCTATTGCTCTTATGCAGATCTATCTAACAGACAACAAATAAATTATTGGCGGAACATTGGTTGTAAAGGTGGCAAAAAGGTAATTTATGAATCAAATAAACAGATATTTGTAATGTGTGATGTAATGACTAAGGTTAACCAATAACTCAAGTGCATTCTGTTATCCATAATCCCTTTAATTTGTAAGATGTACAGGATGCATCATCATAGCTTTTAGGTTGCATATTTTGCTCCATAATGTAATAGTTCTGTCCTTCACTGATCACATAATACTGTATTAACCCCTCTCCCAACTTTACTTTTACTGTTATGGATGATATACGCATTAAATCAAGCTGACATTTATAAGTACTCACATAGGCTTCATCCTGCCCATCCAAAGCAGATGTTGCTATTTGGGGAGCAATGAACCAAGTCCTGATTTATTTTAATAAGGTATAATACAACTTCAATGTATTTCTTGGCTTTGCTCATCGTATTAAACGCGAAAACTTGTGTCTCCATGGAATGAGAATACACTGCTCTAATTCTATACCTTTTATGCAACACATTTGAGTGAACTATTGTGAATGCTTTTTATGTCAGTGAACTCCTTACAGATATAACAGTACAAACATGCCAAAAATTTTAATGGAAATTCCAACAACACAAATGTTTGTGCTGTAGGAGGGACTTAGAAAAAAACTACTTAACTTGCAGTGTTTAATTTGCCTGGATTTCACTGTCCAGATTTGCAGGTTACAAGTTTTCAACTATTTATTTCAAACATGCCAAAATAAATATATATTTGAATCAGTATTGAACTGGGGTGCCAAGTGCCCACCACTGATGTTGATTCTGGGTGCCCACCATAAAGCTACTATACATGACTGCACAAAACTTTTGCTTTCTGCTTCTCTATCTCTGCCTATTCTGCCATCTGCCAATCATGTTCTTTACCCATTTCCTATCCTGTGGGCACCCCATGATGTAGACCAGCATCTATAGATATATGCCCCCCAATACTTTTTTTTTATGAATAAATTTTAGACTTGATCTGATATCTCTAAATTATACTCATATTACTAACATAATAAAGGCTTATACAAGAATTCTATGTCATATTACAGCTTATAGTGACTTAAGATACCACTATATTGTTACTAAATAAAACCCATTACTCTAAAAACCATATTACAACATACAGTGAGTGTATGGTAGTAGATAGCAATCCTACAAAGGCACTCTGCTGACTGTAAGTGACAGTTGCACCCAGTGACTCACAGGTGACCTCTTCTCTGAGTCACTCACTTCCTTTTTTATATTTTCCCACCTTGGCCACAGGCCACCATGATTACTTCATTACGAGCACAACTTTGTCTCTGCAGAGGTGTAGCACATAAATTATCTTAGGCTCCTAACTTTTACAGCATCTCCCTACCTATTCTGCAATACTATACAGACTCTCTATTCATAATAACACAAATGGTAATAATGACCTCCTCATTTGTCCACACAGTATTAGTACCCACAAACAGAATGCTGCCATACAGGTTGTTGCCGCCTTTTTGTGTCATATTTTATATTATATTAGTTTATTTATTATTATTATTTATTTTAAATCTGCATTGATTACAGGTAGCTGTACATTACGATGGGTGGGGGATAATACATTACTATAAGTCTAACACGGTAGTGACAGTGATAAGGATATGTACAATTGGCACGACAGAGGGGAGAGGAGGGAAACCCTACCGCGAGGGCTTTTACCAATTTACAGGAGGGGGTAAGAGACAGGAGGTGAGGGGGCCTGCTGACATGGTCTGTGGAGGAAGTAGTGACAAGTTTAGTGAAGGTTATAGGCTAGCATCAAGAAAATGGGTTTTCAGGTTGCTTTTGTAAGCTGGTGAAAGTGGAGGGTGAGTTTTTGTGTTGGGGCAGGAGTTCCAGAGTGAGGGTTGAGGTGACGCACGGGAGAAGTCATTGGAGGACGAGGGTTGTGTTAGGAGCTTGATAAGGGGAGAGCAGAGGGAAGAAGGTCCTGTGAGGTGCGGAGAGTGCGTGGGGGGGAGTTTTGGAAATTAGGGCAGAGTTAATGTATGGCGGGGAAAGGGTCATGGAGAGGCCTTGTAGGTCATGGTTAGTGCTTGAAATGAATTCGATGGGCAACTGGGAAGCACTGTGAAGGGAATTGGCAGAGGGGAGAGGCAGTGGAAGCGGAGTGCGAGGAGAGAGGTGGACTTAAGACGGGCAGCAGAGTTAAAGGTGGATCTGGAGGGAGCCGAGCAGGTGCTAGATGGGAGGACCCACTGAGACGGATGTTGCACAGTATGTCTTGGCGGGAGATGGAAAGGAGCTTGGACCGCACTGTTTGTAGTGTCATAGCCGAGGATATGTGCGGGCTGCGAGAGATGTTTTTTCTGGTGGAGGGCGGCAGCAGAGGTGAGGTTTGAATGTGTGGTTCTGAATGTATTTAAAGCAGAGTCTAGCGATTTCCCAAGAAAGAGGATTGTGGGACTAGTGAAAGTGTAGAGCAGTTGAATGTTAATAGAGAGATTCAGGGGGTGGGGTAGAGTTGATGGTGGAAAGATGATGAGTTCTGTGTTTCTCCATCATTTAGTTTTTAGGAAACGTGATGGAGAAGGAGGAAATGGAGGACAGGACTGTCGGGATCAGGGAGAGTAGGAGAAGTGAAATCTGGGCCAGAGATGTAATGTTGGGTGATTCATCAGCAATATCTGGTGGTAAGAATGATAAGCATGTGAGGCAATGAGCTGCCGGTGGCCACAGGGTGCTAGGTTAGAGCAAAGTGTAGTGGACCAGGGACTGAACGTTGGGCGGCGACTCCAACAGAGAGTGGCCGGGGAGGTGGAGGTGGAGCAAGGAATGAGAGACGTGAAAGTCCCGATCAGTGGGGTACGAGGAGATCCTAGGATTGAGCCAAGTCCGTGATGCGAGAGTGGAGAGGTTTTGTAGCAGGAGGGAATGGTCGACAGTGTCAAAGGCTGTGGAAAGGTCCAAGAGGTGGAGACAAGAGTAGTGCTTGACGGCTTTAGCTGTTACTTGATCATTAGTGACTTTGGTTTAGGGCAGTTTTGGTAGGAGTAGTGGGTGGGTTATAAATAAAAAACTGATTGTAGTGGGGTCAAGAAGAGTTGGAGGAGAGGGTGGGGGACAGCTGAAGTTAGACGTTGCTGCGCGAGAAGTTTGGAAGCAAAAGGGAAGCAGTGTGATGGGGCGATAGTTGGGACAGAGAAGAGAAGAGGGGTCAAGGGTGGTTTTTTTTTAGGACTTGGTTTGATAGTAGCATGTTTAAAGGGCAGAGGGAAGATTGACAGAGGTTATTGTTAGGTTTTGAAGAGTTGGTGAGTGAATGGGTTGATAGATGCACTGACGGTCCTGGATTTTGAGGTGGGATGGCAGTGGGTCAAGAATACAGGTAGTGATGGGTTGGTTTTGGAACAGTAAGGAGGAGGAGAGCTTGTCATAAGTGACCGTGGGGGATGCATGTTTAGGGGGGGAAGAGCAGGTTGCAAGGGGAAGGGGAGGGTCCGAGGTGGGGCCTCGGCTAAGCTTTCTCTGATGGAGGTGGATCTTCTGGGATGTGAATGGCTAAGTCATCTGCTGAAAGGAGGGAGGGAGGGGAGGAGGTGTTGGGTCGGACGGAGAGAGAGTTTTGAGGTTTTGAATAATTGTATGGGGTTGGGGACAGGGAGGAATGAGAGTGGTGATATTGTTCTGTTTGGATGGAAGTTGCGGTGGGGCTCCCCTTAGAGTGCAGGTCTTATTGTCTGCCTGTGTGTGTTTGTATTAGGCAAAGTCATTATTGGACTGTGAGTTTTTTTCCTTGCGGCGTTCAGCATTTCGGGAAGTCTAGCCTCTGAAGTTTGGTTAGTGTCTGTGTGCCAGTGGTTGTCTGTTGATTTTGCGGGTTCTGATTGTGTGTGAGAGGAGCGAGGAGTCATGGGCGGTGAGATTGTATGGTTGTAGAATAGTGGTGGCTTTGCGTTGGTCATTGAATTGAGTAGATTGTGGAATGAGGTGTAAGAGAGTAATGAGTGGGTTTTGTATATTGAATGAGGATAATACCCCTATATATTAGCAGGGTGCACTCCCCCTAACAGTAGGTAGGCCCGCAAAATTAGGTTGGAAGATATATTGGCTTACTCCTTCTAGGTGGATAGATCCCAATTAGGCAGGTAGCCCTCCAAAACAAATGAGATAGGCATATCTCTCTTATTAAGTTGCTAGACAACCTATTAGCTAGGTAGATAGATAGACCCACTAATTAGGTCAGGAAGAAGTTAAGCCTCCCATTAGGTAAGTAAGCTTATTAGATAATTAGACCCATAATAATGTGGGTATATAATCCCTCCATTCAGTCTACAGTGAAGCCCCCCCCATTGGGTAGGTAGGTTAGTTCTCCATTGGGTAGGTTCACCTCTCATTAAGGTGGGCCAGATTTTTATAGTTAGGTTAGTTAGCCCCACTCCTTTAATTGTGCCCTTTTTTTATAACTAAAATGTAAACGGTTATTTACTTTTATGTCCCCCTCTTCCCATCATCAAGCCAGCTATAAGATGCTCTACCTGACAACTCTAAGTTCTAGGCCTAAAGCAGCCTGCGGCCCACAAGATAAAATGGAGCCTGTGATAGTGTGCAGTGACATCATCATGTCACCTACATTGGGATGCTCCTTCTAACCTCTAGTAGATTGAGCCCTTAGACTTGCAGCCTACAGTAGTACTACTCTGTCTGGAAGGGAGCAGAGGACACACATACAGTTGGAAAGCGACTTCAGGCCTACTATGCCCAGGGGGACCACTTTTATACCATTGAGTGTTTACTTGGTAAAATCTGGCTTGTCATGGCGGAAGGGTTAGCATCTTAACATCTTGGAGAAGTAACCACAGATCTTCTGTAGATGGAGGCTTCCTTAAAGGGAACCTGTCACATAGGTTATGCCCCCCTTGCTGAGGACAGACACATGCTAGTGACAGCATGCTGTTTCAGGCACTGTGTTCCCTTAGGCATGTTCACACGGCTTATTCTGGGATGTATTTACAAGCCCGTATTTCACGCAGTAAGCTGCGCGATTTAGGGTTGAAATATATTCCCAGTTTTTATGGTAATCCAGAGTTTCTCATAGGAGGAAATCTAGTGGAGTACGTTCTCATCTCAGCTCGCTCGCAAACTACGCCGAGGGGGTGACGGACGCGGAGAGATGTGTCATGTCATTTATTCAATTCGGCGTATACGCGCCCCGAGAATAATGGAATGTCTATGGGGCCGACTGGCTGCCGCCCCCGCCCCCCGCCCCTAATCACAGCGTATATTGCGGGACCGAAATACGTGTGAAACATGGGCCTTATTCTGTAAGATGCAGCAGTCTTGAGTGGATTATCCCTCAAATCTTATTCATGAGGCAGGTGTTAGCACCGCCCTCTACTGTTATTCACATGTTTCTCTACCAGATCCTAAAGTAATAGGGTTATCAGGTTGAGGTGTGGCGGGGCTGAGCCTCTGGTATGTACAAATGGGGCTATTTGGGTTGATATTCAAATGGCTCTTCTGGTTGAAAAAACATCAGATTTGAGCATTTTATAGACACAAATAACTATGCCTCTTACAGAAATATGGGACACAGCGCTGGAATCAGCGGTCTAGTCACACGTGCTTGTGCTGTCTTCAGCAAGGGGGCATAAAAACTATGTGACAGGTTCCTTTATATCTTCTTTCATGCATGTATTCCACTGCAAGACCACAGTGATATTGAGATCAGTGCTGTGGGGGCCGTATGATCACTTCCAGGACTCCAAAAGCAATGGGTGGACGCAGCAATTATTGATTTGATTTCAATTTCTCTCTTATTCAAACCTTAATATGTGGAAATGTTTCTGCTGGGCATTACATCATATTAGCAATGATTGTTCACAGAGGATTGCTGGAGGGACAAAAGATCCTGTACATCACCAGCATACTCCTCTGCTCTGTCAGTGAATTTTTTGGCTATATTACAGGGGTTGTTCATGGCATTCGTCCAATTTGGATTCCTCGTGCTATACACAGCGCTCACATTTTGTGTTAAGAGTAGCTGATCTTTTCATCTCCTGTCACATTCTGTTGGAGTCAGGCTTTTACTGACGTCAGCCTAGTTCTTTTTAAAGGCAGAGGCCGTGGCAATGCAGCCTGCCAATAAGGTCTATGCTCCTGTAAAACGGGGGTATCATCTACTTAGACGGGTTTTCCTCGATCATAATGGAAAAATAGTAATAAAATTAATTGAAAAAACAAATATCTTGAAGGGGGTGCAAAATCACAAAATTTGGCTACAAAGACATTTCCCTTGGAGACATAGGGCCAACATATGAAAACTTTGGTCTAACATTCCTTTGTTTCCCCCAAACAAAACCCCAAGGCCCCTTCATTTATAATCTTGGGGAAAAAAGAAAGGGCGCCTGATTGGTTGCTAGGGCAACAAAGTGAAATTTTTGACCCAGCAGTTTTCATCCTGTCGCCCTTGTGTCCCTGTCTTACAGGGATGGTGAACTAATTTTATTTAAAAACCTAAGAGTGACATTTTTGAACAGGCGTGCCAGTTCCTGGCACAAAAAACTTTTGACCCCTTTTATAGATGTATGAACGTCTCATCCAAATTTGGACGATAATACTGCCAAACCTTTTAATACGCCTTCTGGGGGGTCGTACCACTTTATAGAGTTAGACCCATTTTTGATTCTTTGACGCCAAAAATAGGGTATTACATTAGAACAGCCAGCCAGGGGTTTAAAGGGGGTGTGAGCCAGACTTTGGGTTTTGGCTTCATGCCTGTATGTATGACCTGCAGAAGAAAAGCCAGCCAGGGTAAAGGGGGTGCCTGAGCCCGATTGTGGTTTTGGCTCTACAGGGCCTTTGTTGCCCCGCAGAAGAACAGCCGACGGGGGAAAGGTGGTGCCCTGAAAGATTTTGGTATTAGTCTACACTGCCTGTATGTTGACCTGCAGAAGAAAGCCCGACCAGGGTAAAGGTGGTTCTGAGCCAGATTGTGGGATTGGCTCTAACTGCGCCCGTTGTATGGCCTGGAAGAAAAGCCAGACCCGGGAAAAAATGGTGTGGCCAACTTTGGGTTTTTGGGTCTACACTGCGCCCGTAGTATGACCTGCAAAAAACAGCCGACCAGATTTAAAGGTTTGGTGCCCGGCCCGCTTTTCGTATTTGGGTCTACACGCGCCGTAGAGACCGCAGAAGAAAAGCCCGACCATATTAAAGGTGGTGCCTGGCCAACTTGTCGTATTGGCTCTAGACTGCATCTGTATGACGATTGCCTATTTCTGGGCCATTCAACGCTTTAAGGTTTAGAAGAGGCCTTCAGCGCCAACGTTTGTTTTTTTGTCAAACTTAGGGTGCTTTCCACGCCCCTTTTCGTTTTCCCAAAAAACCCCCAAAAAATGCCCTGGTGAAAGACCCCCTAGCAACATGAAGGGGCCCCGCAAGAGGACAATAATTATCCTTTTTGGTCAAAAGACTTTTCTTCCAGAGTGGCAAAAAATTTTTGGCTGAAGTGCAGAAATATGCACGTGATGTTACAACACGGGAATCACTGGTAGCCAATTAGTTTAAGCCTGTCTCTACGCATTGGTTTTTGGTCGGTTTTTAGCGGGGTTTTGTATTTGAATCCAAAAAATGTACGTAACCATACCCATTAATCGCAATAGAAAATCCAAGCTTTAGTCTACACAGCACGGATTTTAATACTGTCAGATCTCTAAATCATCGGTTTATAGATCATGTTCTATAATCTGCCGTATTACAGTGGATTCTAGTACAGTTCTATTTACTGGGCATGCCAAAATCCAAAAACCAATAGCATTTTCAGTTGCGGGTTTAGACATACCCTTAGGCTATATTAACAGAGCTGATTTAGATGCTTATTTTTTTTACACACCGGAATCAGCGTCATACTTTGTTGTTTTCAGGTGAGGTTTGATGAGGATTTGATGAGGTTTTTTTTACATGCGGTTTTCTTTGTGGTTTTTCAGTGTTGTTTTGTTCTTAAATACCCATCCAAATTTTTACCCGGGCAGTTTTTGGGCACGGATCTGCATCCAAAATGCACCACACTTTGTGCGAGGCGTTTTAGACGCTGTTTTGAAGCTTTCCATTGTTTCTTATGGGCATTTTATTTGCCAAAAACACCTCAACAATTGACATGTCATTTATTTTTCAGCACTGGAAACAAACAAGTGAAAACAACATTGTGTCAATGGGTTTAAGCTGTTGTAACATTGGAATCGTTTGGAAATGAAAATGGAGGAGTTTTTATTTGTAATTTTTTATGCTGTTTTGGGGGCTAATCCGCGTCAAAACCGCCCTGAAAATGGCGTCAAAATCAGCCATGTGAACATACCGTTACTGTCATGAAGGCGAAGTATATAAATATTCATTTTCTAAAGAAAATCTATTTTGCAATATTTATGAATGTGACTAACAAAGAAAACATGATGTAACCACCCAAAAAAAATGACAGAAAATTTGTTACAATTTTTTTTAAAGATCAAACAAATTTCTACCCTAAATAGAAAACCGAACTTGGGTGAAGTTTTCCCTGGGTTTGCATCATAAAACAGTTATATTTTTGTAATAGGTCAAACCCCTTTTCTGGGTTTCCATATTTTTTTTTATTTCCAAAAGTACAACATAGACTTTGTCTTTTCCCATATCTGAACCGAGGTGTTGGAAACACAAGCCAGCAGTAACAAGTCTTAATGTTAATCCTCACATGCTATATCAATGCAGAATATTGCCAAGTGAAAGTGTTATAATTGTGGTAAAAATGTTCTGCAAACTTAAGAAAATTAGATAATCATTGAAGTTTTTTTGTGTCGGGGGCGGCATT
>JAODAL010065882.1:0-18015 GCA_025379985.1 Phyllomedusa bahiana
AATTACCAAACAACCAACCCCTTCACTGCCCCAAAAAAAAATTTCACCCCCCTCATCCCCACATTACACAAAAACCCCAAAAAACCCTGCTTACCCCTTTCCACTCCATCCCAGCCCAAAGCTCACGGCTGGGTCACTGACCTCGTCTGAAGATTTGGGCCACTCATTTTCAAAAAAAAATTGCAGTACCCATAACATGTCATCTAAAAACCCCAAGCAGAACCCACCGTCCCTCCCCCACGTCCTCTAGTCTCTCTCAGCTCTTGACCAACGTCAAAGAAGAAGTATCCGGGCTTTCTTGGGTCTCTTGCCCCCCCACCTGCTTAGTGACCCCCATTCCCTCCCACCTTTCCAGCTATTTCTCCAGCTATTCTCTCTCACCTTCTAATTTCAATCTCTCTCTTTCCACTGGATCTTCCCATCCTCCTTTAAACAGGCTATTATCACCCCTTTTACTAAAAAACCCCACTCTGGACCCACCTGCCCTCCCAACTACTGACCATCCAAACCTGCCCTTCATCTCTAAACCCAGAACACTTGGTCACCCCCTTTTAAATCCGTTACCTCGATAATTCTCTTCTCGACCCTTTGCAATCAGGTTCCCCCGCACTTTACACTCTACAAAACTGTTTAAATTTTAAACCAAAACGATCTCCCAATCTAAATTCCAGGGTAAAACTCTTGTTTTTTCTATGGATCTCTCTGCGCATTTGTCACTGTTGACCCCCTCTTCTCCTCAGCATGCTCCGTGCTTTTGCACAAGGACACCGCTCTCTTTTGGGTTCCTTCCTACCCTCTCTGACCGCTGTCGGGGTCCCTCGGGGGTCAGTTCTTGGTCCACTCCCTTTCAATCTATAACCCCCTTTGGGCCAAAAACCACATAGTTTGGGGCTTCCAGTACCACTCTAGGCTGATGACCCCCAAATTTAAAACACCTCTTCCCAAGACCTCACTCCCACCCTGCTACAAAACACCAGTGACTGTCTGTCCGCTGTCTTTGACATCATGTCCTCTCTCTATCTCCAACTAAACCTCACTAAAACTGAATTTCTTGTTTTTCCCCCATTTACTAACCAACCCCCATCTGCTATTTCTCTCTCAGTGTGTGGCACCACCATAACACCTAGGCAGCAGGCCCGCTGTCTTGGGGTTATTCTAGACTCTGATCTGTCATTCACCCCCTATATCCAATACCTTGCCTGCTCCTGTCACCTATACCTCAAGAACATCTCCACAATCCATCCTTTTCTCACTCTCAAAACAGCTCAAGCCCTCATTGTTACTCTTATTCTTTCTCGTCTTGAATACTGCAACTCCCTGCTTATCGGTCTCCCACTCTGCAAACCCTCCCCTCTCCAATCTGTCCTGAATGCATCAGCCAGGCTTGTGTTTCTCTCCAGCCGCTATACTAATGCCTCTACCCTGTGTCAGTCACTGCACTGGTTGCCCATCCAGTATAGAATACAGCATAAACTAATCACTTTCACCCATAAAGCTCTCCACAGCGCTGCACCCCCCTACATCTCCTCCCTCATCTCTGTCTACCACCCTGCCCGCTCTCTCCGCTCAGCTACGGACTTCAAACTACAGACCACAATCATCCGAACCTCCCATGTCTGTCTTCAAGATTTTGCACGTGCTGCACCCGTTCTCTGGATCATCCTACCATGTACCATCAGGCACAACCCCAGCCTTCGCAGTTTTAAGAGTGTCCTGAAAATACATCTTCATAGGCAGGCCTATCAAAACCCCTAATTGCTAACCCACTCCTTCTATCACACACATTTCTGTCACTCCCTACACTAGGGCACTCACAGGCACTTATCTGTATATAGATGTACTGTCATGGTGGCAGGTTCACCCAATTTTTTTTTTTTTTTTGTAAACCACCTCATATTTATGAAACAAGGCTGGACCATTGTAAACTTAGCACTTCTCCCCCTTTGTTTCCCCCAGGCACCCTCATAGATTGTAAGCTCTTGTGAGCAGGGCCCTCACACCTTGTGTCTCATCTGTAAGTAGCTCTCACTGTGTAATGTCTGTCTTTTGTCTGTAATTATACCCTCTACATTGTAAAGTGCTGCGGAATATGTTCGCGCTATATAAATAAAGATTAAATTATTATTATGTATTATTATTATTATTATATTATTATTATTATAATAACAGATTTATTGGCAACATCTGAGTTAATTAGAGACACACCTTGTGGTTGTATTTTAAGGCACACCAGAAACACACTGCATCTGTGTGTAACATCATGGGGAAGTCTAAAGAAATCAGCCATGATATCAGGACAAGAATTGTGGACTTGCCCAAGTCTGGATCATCCTTGGGTGCAATTTCGAGATACCTTAAGGTGCCTCGTTCCTCGGTGCAAACAACTAAACGCAAGTACAAATAAGATGGGAATGTCCAGCCATTATGCTGCTCAGGTAGGAGACGGGTTCTGTGATTTTGGTCTGACACGTGAATATCAACCCAAGAAAAAGTGTAAAAGACCTTGTAAAGATGCTGACGAAAGCTAGTAAGATTGTGTCATTATCCACAGCGAAATGAGTACTGTATTAACATGGGCTGAAAGGCCACTCTGCCAGAAAGAAGCCATTACTCCAAAAGAAACATTTTTGGAGACATGTCCTGTGGTCTGACAAAACTAAAATTCAACTGTTTGGCCATAATGACTATTGCTACATTTGGAGGAAAAAGGGAGAAGCTTGGAAGCCTAAGAACACCTTCCCAACTGTGAAATATAGAGGTTGCAGCATTATGTTGTGGGGTTGTTTTGCTCAATGAGGGACTAGTGCACTTTACAAAATAGATGGCATCATAAGAAATAGAGATTATGTGGAAAATACTGAAACAACATCTCAGACATCAACAGAAAGTTAAATCTTGGTCAGAAATGAGACTTCCAAATGGACAATGACCCGAAGCATACTGTCAAACTGGTTACAAAGTGGCTTAAGTATAACCAAGTCAATGTTTTGGAGAAGCCATCACAAAGCCCCTCAATCCTATTTAAAATTTATGGCAAAGCTTAAAGGCAGTTGTGAGCAAGGCGACCTACAAACATGGGCTCATTTACACCAGTTTCTGTCAGGAGGAATGGGCCAAAATTCCTACCAACTATTGTGAGAACGATTCAAACTGGTCTACCAGTGCCAGAATTCATAAATGTCCCCTTTGTTCACATTTCTTTTTTTAAATAAGGCACTTATTCCTCTCCAGAACTGATACTGCTTTGGGTCTCCCCCCTTTCTTTTTACATCCTAAACCTGACACCCCGGCTTTTTTCTGAAACCCTTTGCCCTAAACGGGCAGCATTCACATCTTTGGGCCCTGAAATCACACTTGGGCTGTTAAATTTTTAAAGGGGTGATTTTCAGGAAATTTGGCATGGGCCCACAAACCCACCTGTGGGTGGCTACATTGATGACAATCCGGGAGCTGGAAGAAAAACATAACAATGGGAAAAAAACGGCAGGAGCATCCAGTATTTGGAACGAGGGGTGAGAAACAAAGGCGAGCTTGGGTTTTTAAGTGTTTTCCCAACGGGCACCCAAGCAGAAAAAAATTTGTATTTAAAAAAAAAATACTTGGGGACAACCCCTTCACCCCCTATGAAGGGGTTTAAACCCCCTTTGGGGAAATTTAAAGAGGTTAATCGGGCACAAAAAAGGGCATCATAAAGAAAAAAGGGGAAAAATTTTATTTTAGATGAACCCCTTTAAATAATTTTTTTAAAGTGATTTTTAAATTTTTTAACCCTTTTTTTCAGCATTTTTTATGTTTATTTGCTTTTAATTTTCCCCTTTGAGTTTTTTTGCCAATTTCCTTTTTTAAAATTTTTAAAAATTTTGGGAAACCCATATTGAATGAACTCTAAATTAAATCATTCTTTTTTTTGGCAATACAAAAAGGGTCTCTTTTTTTTTTTTAATTTTTGAAATACTTGCACTGTTTGAAAATAATGTCGGGACCCAATAAAACGAAAACAGAGATTTTCCCTTTTAAAAAAAAAAAAAAAAGGAAAAAAAATTAGCTGTTTCTGGTATTGCAATATGGGGGGGAAGATGATAAAAACAATACAAGACAAAGGGGGTTATCGTTATGTTTGCAAAAATTTTTTTTTTTAAATTGGAAAATTTTAAAAAAAAAAAAAAGAAAAAAAGGGGTTTAAAAAAAAAAGGCAATAGAAAAAGGGCCTCAGGATCCCAAATCGGACTATCGCAATGTAACAGACCTACAGTAATCTTTAAATACTGTGCCTTTTGTTTAAAAAAATTTTTCCTAAACAAGTATCTCCCAAAGATTTAGTGAAAGTACATATGTAATATAAAAATTACTTTGGGTCAAGCAATTTTGTTAACTTGACATTTGTAAGTCAAGATTTTTGTTTACCCTCACCCTTTTACTTGCCTGGTTTTTTAAAGTTAAAAATTTTTGGGGGTTTTTGAAAGGAATGAAAAAATTTTTGTTATGCTGCTCTAAACCGTTAAAAAAATTAAAGTATAAAACCATTGAGTTTGTTACCTTTGTATTGAAATGAAATAAACTATTTAGTAAAATAAAACACTAAATTTATGACCAAAAATTTGGGAGAAATGCCCTTATTTTGGACTTGAAAAGAAAAAAAAAAATTTAGGAGACTGACCACAGGTCTATTTGGGCCCCCTTTTTAAAATTATATAACTCAATGTATACACCAGCTTCCCAGACCAGAAGACCCTGGACTTGTTGAGGCAACAATTGAAGATAAGAAAATAATTGATTTCCAAAGCTTTTTTTTCAGATAGCCCTCAATTGTTTTTTTTACTAGGAGAAAAAAACATCAGAGACCCACAGCAAAAGACTAACGCTTTTTCGGGCCCACGGGGACCCTTAATCATAGCATACTTTTAATACAAAAGGTTTTTTTTTTTTAAAAAAGAGAGAAAAACCCAAATTTAAATTAACAAAGAAAAAAATCACTTTGGTACAAAAAAAGACACACTTTATTAAAACAACATCAAGGGACTTCCCGGGAAAAGAAAACAGATCAATAAAAACAATATCAATAATACAAACAAAAATCTGTTCTTTTTTTTTTAATCCAATGGTTAAATAAGTTTTTAACAAAAACATCCAAAAAGGGCCCTCACAAAACCGCAGTTTCCCTGGATGTAAATCCCCTTTTCCCCTCCGGGATAATAACCCTTTCCAGACCAACAGCGGGATAGAAAATCTGTCCCTTTTGCATTTGGTGAAAAGTGATACAATGTGTGACACAGCTAAAAAAACGATGAAAACCCCATTGATTTGCCATCAAAAAGGGAATTTTCTGCGAACTTATTTTTAGGGGCAAAAAGGTGTTTGCCCACAAAAATTTTCCCCTGCATTCGTTACTTTAAAAATAAATATACAAAAAAAGTTGTTTTTACAGTTTAAAATAATTTTTTTAATATTATAACTTTTTATTTGTAAAAAAAGATAAAATTGAGTAGAACATTTTCAGTTTTGAAACAGATAAAACGTCGATGAAAACCCTTTGTAAAAACCCCTTGGATACTTTAACCGGGGGTTAGGTTTTTTTTTTAGGGAGAAGAAAGGGGAAAAAAATGTTTCCCAGAGCCCAAAATTTCTTCGTAAAACACTTTTTAAAAAAAACCATTTTTAAAGGGCCCCCTCAAAAAAAACCCTATGGGTTTTAGAGTACGGGGTTAAGATGTTTATTGTTTTAATATGGGATATCGGGTTTATTTCTTTTGAAAAAATGGAAGAGAAAAAAAATGGGGTAAATTGCTAGTCTTTCCCGTCATTTTTTTTGGGGTTTTCAGACGTGGGAAAGACTGCCATAAATTTTCTGTGCGGCTTTTTCCTCGGCTGCCTTCAGCATCCACGGGGAAATTAATCTCGTTTTTTTAAAATTTCTATCATTTAAGCTATTTTCAGAAATTTTTAAAACAAAACTTGCTCAAAAATTATTTTTTTTTAAAATTTTATATGTTCCCCCACCGGGACGGGCTTTATATGGTATGTATATGGGTGATAGGATTTAGCATCAGGTTTAGATTTTACCTGCTTTTTCCTTGCGAAACACTCACCCCGGGACAACCCCGACGAAATTTTCCTAAACCCACATGATAAAAAAAATGAATGTTAGTGCAAAAAATTTAGAATTGTGAAAAGGAAATAAAGAGTGGTAGGGTCGCCTCACTCCCCTTTCCAAAAGATAACCAGGTCATCTATGAATGACCAAACCACTCCAACTGCAAAAAAAAGATTATTTTCATGAAAAATAAAACATTTTTTCCCCACCAAGCCATATATTTTTAAAACAAAAAGACGGTAAAAATTTTTCGAAACCCAGGGCCGTTTCCGTATTTTGAAAGAAAAACCTTGTTTCCCAAACAAAAAAAAAAAAATTATGTTCAAAATAAATAAAAAAAAAATTGAACAAAAATTTTTTTTTAAGGGGCCCTGCATAATTACTATACGGGGCCCAAAAAAACCAAATCAGGGCAAACCATGGGTTTAGGTCAGGGGGGAAGCAATAAAACAGTGACAAAAACTCGCTGATTTTCCAGAGGAACCCAAACCCTGCCAGGATATCTCTTTTAATGTAAAAGGACATTTTTTCGTGCCCTCTACAAACCCGGGTAAAATTTTTAATTTAAAATGGTTAAAGGGAGACTGTAAACCCAAGCCCCTGGGTTTTCATTCATTGGGGAAAAATCCCAAGATACTATCGGTGGGTAGGGGGGGCGGAAACTTTTTTTTTAAGGTTTTTGGGGAATGAGGGGAAAATTGGAAATCACTGGATGGCCCAAAGATGAAAAATTTGGGGGGTTTTTTTTTATGGACTGGAAATTGCCACCCCCCCTCCACCCTCTTCATTGTCCCACTGTCTGACCTCATGGGGGGGCGGCTGTGGCTCCCGCCGTGACCTCCACACGGGGGTCATTGTGCCATTTCTCAAAACCTCAGGCTTTGCTCCTCCCCGCCTTCACCTTTCCACTCTGTCATTGTCCCCACTCTGTGGCCTACCCAAATTTTTTGCCACCCCCCCAGAATGTCTTTGTGCCACTGTCTGACCTCTTTGCTGCGGGTTGGTGGGCTGCTGCCGTCCCTAGACACGTGTCATTGCGCCACTCGGGTTGGCCATTCCTGTTTTTTTGCCACCTCCAGAATTGATTGGGGCCACTTTTCCTGACCCTTTATTTGCTGCCACCACACCTCCACTTTTTTGTCTTTGTGCCACTCGGGCCTCCCTGTTTTGCCCCTCCAGAATGTGATTGTGCCACTGTCTGAACCTCATGCTGCTGCTCCCGGGTGCCCTCCCCCCTTTTTCTGCCCCAATTGTGCCCCCTCTGTGGCCTACCCCTTTTTTTTTCGCCCCCTCCAAATGTTTTTTGTGCCACTGCCCTGACCTCATGCTGCTGTTTCCCCTGTGACCACCACTTTCTGTCATTGTGCCACTCTTTTTGGCCTACTCCATTTTTTGCCCCCGGGTCCAGAATTTTAAATTGTCCACGGGCCCTTCCCTTTTCGCTGCAGGGCTCCCTCCCTTTAAACCTAGACATGTGTCATTGTGCCCCCTTGGGCCAAATTCCTGTTTTTCCAAACCTCCAGAATGTAAATTGGGGCCACTGTCTGCCCTCATGCTGCTCCCCAACCATCACCTCCACTCTCGGGGCCATTTTTCCACTCTGTGGCCTACTCCCGGTTTTTGCCCCCCTTCCAAATTTTTGATTGTGCCACTTTTCTGACCTCATGCGGCTGCTCCCCGTAAACCTCCACCTCTGCTTTTGTGCCACTCTGTGGCCTATTTCCTGTTTTTGCCCCCCTCCAGAATGTCTTTTGTGCCACTGTCTGACCTAAATGCTGTTTCCCTTTCCGTCGCCTCCACCTCTGTCATTGTCCACCCCTGTGGCCTACTCCTGTTTTTGCCACCTCCAGGAATGTAAATTGGGGCCACTCTCTAAACCTCATGCGGCTGCTCCCAAAGACCTCCATACGTGTCTTTGTGCCACTCTGGGGCCTTCCCCCTTTTTTTTTTCCCCCCACCCCCAAAAAGGGGGGAAAAAAAAAGGGGGGGTTTAAAAAAAAAAAAAAAAAAAAAAGTGGGGCCAAAAAAAATTTTTGTTTTTTTTACCCATGCTTCTGGTGCGCCCCCGTCACCTCCATAATTTGTCACTAATGTTGCCACCTGAGCTTTTCAGCTTGTTTTTTTCCAGCTTTCGCTGGCATGATTTTTTAACCCGGGCAAAATTCCCGCCCTTCATTTTTTTTGGTAAATTTTTCCCCCTCTTAATTGCCCAGGAATTTTTTTAGTTTAAGGTGATTAAAGGGGCGGCAGCAGTCAAGTGCCCTGTCCCTACTAAAACACAACATTGTATTAAGACAAACCAAAACTCCCCTGCATATTTAAGCATGGCAAAACGTTTTACAGCTCCGCAGGCTCTTGCACCTGGAAAAAAGTGTTTTTTTTAAAGTAAATTTTTCCCAAAAAAATTTGGGAAAGAAATTATTTTTTTTTCGGGAAATTTGGCGAAGTGAGCGAAACCCCCTAATTTTTGGAAAATTCGCCCCTCTCTAAATAAATTTCGAAAATAGAAAAAAAAAGGGTTTTTTTTAAAAAGGGCTTTTCTGTTTTTCAAATGATGTTTTGTTGTTGAATAATGAAAAATTTTTAAAATTTATATTTTGGGAATGTTTTTGGGGAATTTAAAATTTGTACCTTTTTTAAAGATAAATACCTTCTTTTGGTCCAAAAGTTTAACTTTTCAAAAAAGGGAAGCCCCCGTTGCACCTGCACTGTGCAATTGCCCATTGTGCACAGATGCCATGGGCTTTGGGCGCTTTATCATTTTTGGGTAAAGTGCACATGCCTGAAAGGGGAAGCAGTTACGCCAGGAAAACTACTATAAATTGTTTTTTTTCTGTCCAAAGTTTTCCCGGAGTCAAGTAAAAGAGCCAATAAAGCCCCGTTTTGTTAAAGTTTAATTTTGCTCTTTAAACCCATGCTCTTTATGTTTTGTTTTTTAATGGGCCTTTATGAGTGCAATGTTCTCCCCCGAAAATGATGTCAAGCACCTGCCCCGACAAAAGTATCATACGGAAAAATGAGGGAACCCGGTTGTAATGTGCATTGTGGGTTTCTGGGGAAGGTACTCTCCCAAACCTAGTCTGTGTGGTCTAAAAGGATAATGTTATGATGTGTATTTTAAAACACAAAGGGGAAAACCGGGAAAGGGTTTGGGTAAGGCCAGGCACCGGAAAGAAAAATTTTTATTTCAGCTGACCCCAGCTTTAAAACCTTTAGAATACTTCCCTATTCACAATATTTGGGACCACATTTTTAAAAACCCGAAGTTTCAAATGAAATCAGAAAAAAACCTTAACCCCCTTTTTAAAGGGCAATTAGGAATTTCCAAAAAAATTTTTATTTGCCAAATACCAGAATAATGAGAGAGAGGAATTTTTTAAGGCATTTTTTTTACTTTCTGCAAAGTCAAATGTTTACAACACTAGGATTTTTTATGCCTTTAAACAATTAAAAGACACCCATATAAATTTTGCCATGTTTTTTTGGAAGCATAACTTTAGGGGGCTGGGGCAATTTTGACCGTCAGTCCAAACGTGGGATCATAAAAAGTTTCATGATTTGAAACGCTAGATTTGAAAGTGATAGATTGTAAGTGATTTTAAGAAAAAGGGCCCAAAAAAGGGGCCCGAAGTTTGGGCTTTAAAAAGGGGGGCCCGGAAAGGGAACACTTTTTTGTGATACCTGTTCTTTACACCCCACAAACCCCATTCACTATGCTCACTCTTCTTTTCCCACCAACGTAAACCCTCTCCCCCCCTCCTGTACCCCTCCATTTTCAGCCCTTGACAATTTTTAAACCAAACCCCCTCCTCCCCCCTCACCCATGTATACAACCCCCCACACTATTCTCCCTTTTCAACTAACAAAAAAATCACCTCCCCATAGTGCCACCAAGCGCCGCTCATCACATAACTTAAAATCTTTCCTTTTGGGTTTTCATTCTTCCCCACTTCTCGCCCGCAGGAAAACATCTCTCCTAACCCCAAACCATCCCTTTCCTTTTTCTGCCCCCATCCCACCTCCTCCTTTTGCCCCATAAAAAACCCCGCTAACCTGCTTGCTATTCACTGTACTTCTTTTTCTGCCCTTTTTTAAAAGGCTCTGGGAAAGCCCGATCTGTTGGCAACAAACTCACTGCATTCAAAGACCGGGTTTTAAGAAATAGGGCCGAGGAAATTTTCCCCCTATCTCTGGGTCATGTTTTTTTTTCCCCTCTTCCAGGGACGTTTTTTGAACTACATCCCCAACCCCACTGCAATGTCTGTTTTTATTATATTGTATATTTGAATTATACGTTGTTTTGAAAAACATACCTCAGCAACCCCACTGCAATTTCTGTTTTATTTTATTTTATATTTTGGGAAAGGTAAATTGTGTGAACAAAATCCCTCAACAACCCCACTGCAATTCCTGTTTGATTATATTGGGATATTTGAATGGGACGGTTTGGTGAACTTATCCCCCACAAACCCCACTGCAATTTCTGTTTGATTTATTTTGTTATTTGAATGGAATTTCGTTGTTTAACTACCTCCCTTCCCGCCCAACCCCCCCACTGCAATTTCTGTTTGATTATATTGTATATTTGAAGGTAAAGTTTTTTGAACTTTTTTCTCCCCACAACCCCACGCAATCTCTGTTTGGGGTTATATTTTTTTATTTGAAAAAAATTTCGTTTGTTAAGAGATAGCATCCCACCCTGTAAAAATTTTAATTTACCTTTGTTTTTAAAATTTTTCCAGCCATTTGATTCCCCCAAAACCTTTCAATTTAAGTCTTTTTTTGTGAAGGGCCATTTTGTAATTCCACCCATTTACACACCTGATTCACCCAAAAAATGATTTCTAATTTTAGCTCAAAAGCACCCAAACTTTGAGAGCTTAGGGCAATCTGACCGTCGGGTTTTAAACCCTGCAACAAAATTTTTGCATGATTTTAAACTGCTAGATTTGAAAAATGATAATTGTAAGTATTTTTTAAAAAATAGGGGCCAAAAAGGGACAGAAGTGGACTTAAGGGGGCCAGGGAGGAACACTTTTTTTTTGAATACCTTTTTCTTTACACCCCAAAACCCTTTATTCACTATGCTCACTTTTTGCTTTTACCTCGTATCCCCTCTCCCCCCTTTCCTGTACCATCCAGTCCACCCCGACAATTTTATCCATATCATGCCTCTCTCCCCCCCCTTTACCCAAGTATTTCATCCCCCCACATTTCCCCTTTTCAACTACCACAAATCCAAACCCGCTCACATAGTGCCAAAAAAAGCCCACTCAACACAAAAATTAAAACCCTTTTGTGTCCCCTTTTCCCTTCTCCCCCACTTCTCGCCCGCAGGGGAACATCTCTCCTAACCCCAGCCATCCCCTTTCCCTTTAAATGCTCACCGCCCCCCTCCTCCTTGCCTCCATAGAAACCCTGCTAACCTGCTTGCTATCACTGTACTTTTTTTTCTGACCCTTTTTTTTAAAAGTGCTCGTGGAACGCCCGAACTGTTGGGGAACAAACTCACTGCTGTTCAGGGCCTTTTCTTTTTTCAAACCCCGTAACCTTCTAGCTCTCCCCAAAAAAAATGGCCCAGCACGCTGACACCACTTTCCCCTTTCTTTTCCCACCTTTTGACGGCCCACACTTCTTTACCCACACCCCCAGACTTGAAAAACAAGCCGGGGGGTGGAGTTGGCATAAATTTTTTCTCCAAACTGGGACTTACCAGGTCAAATTTCCCCCTGTACCCTCCCTCACTTTCCCCCTTCCCCCCTTTAGTCCACAAAACCCTAAGACTCTTTTTTCCCCCGTTTTTTCTCTCAGAGTCCGGGTTTTGTACAGACTCCCGGCTCTCCCCACCAGTTTCTTTATCATTTTTTTCCGCCGGGGTCCCTTTTTTTCCCCCTCTACTGAAAAACCCACTCCCCATCATGGGTGAATTTTTAAAATCTCCATTTTGGGGGGTGGGCCCCATTCTCCTTCTGACTCTCAGTTCCCTTTCACTAACCTGTTCTCTTTTCCTCCCGAAATTTTTCACATTTCCCACCCACAAAGGATGGGAACTCACCCTTTAAAACTGGTCCCCCCTGTCGTCTCTCATCAATTTCTAACCCCACTTATTCTCCTTATGCCCTCTATTTAAACCCCTATCTCTTTTAAAATCAATAAAATTTTACAAAACCCTCACTGGAAAAAACCCCCTGCCCGTCATCCATTTAGAAAAAACCCCCGCTTCCATTAACACCCCCCCGGGAAATCACAGACACCATACAGTCCTTCCATACCAAAAACCCCCAAAATTTTCCCCCCCTTTTTCCCTTTACCGGCTGGGAAATGTTACAAAATGAAACACTCTCACCCCCTGGGCTGTTTTGGGACCACTCACAAAACCGCACCACCAGAGTCCCAAACCCCCCAGCCCTTGGCCCAACCGGGCCCAGGGCGCCCATCGCAAACGATGTTTCCCGGGGCGGGGCGCTGTGGAGAAAAAACAAAAACTACCTGCAAAACTTTCCCCCACTATAAAAAATTTATGCTCAAACTTACCCAACACGCCCCTTTACTGCTCCAAACAAAAATAATTTTACCCCCCTCATCTCCAAAATTACACAACAACCCAAAAAGCCTGCTTGACACCTTCCACTCCCTTTCCCAGGCCCCAAAACTCACGGCCCGGGCACTGACCCTGGCTGAAGAACCTTTTGGCCCCCCTCACTTCAAAGACAAAATTAAAATATCCCGGCATAAAAGTCAACTCAAAACCCAAGCAGAACCCCTCCTGTCCCCCCCGCACGACCCCTATCCGCTCTCATCCCCCTTTACCCAAAGGGCAAAAAAGAAGAATATCCAGGGTTCTTCCCGGGCTTCTTGCCCCACCACCCGCTCTAGTGACCCCAAATTTTTCCCCCCACCTTGTCCCTCTTTTTTCTCCAGCTATTCTCTCTCACCTTACTTGCCAAATTTTCAATCCCCCTTTTCTTTCCACGGGGTCTTCCCATCCTCCTTTAAAAAAGGCTATTATCACCCCCTTTTCCCAAAAAACCCCCTCTGGGCCCATCCTGGCCCCGGGCCAACTACTGACCAGGGCTCTAACCTGCCCTTTTATCTCAAAAAAAAAATCCTAAACACTTTTGGGCTTTCTCCCCCTTTTAAAAACCGTTAACTCCCCTGGGTAATTCCTTCTCGAACCTTTTCAATAGGTTCCCCCCCCACTTTACATTCCCACAGAAACTGCTTTAATTAAAGTCTCTAACGATCTCCACAATGCTAAATTTTCCCGGGGAAAATACCGTTTTTTGGTTTTTGAAAGGATCTTCCCGCAGCAATTTTTCAATGTTGATCCCCATCTTCTCCTCAACATGCCCCGTGCTATTGGCAACAAGGACACCGCTCTCTCTTGGTTCTCTTTCCTACCCCCTCCCGGGCCGCTGTCGGGGTTTCCCCCAGGGGTCAGTTCTTGGGCCACCCCCTCTTCTCAAAACTTTCAGCCCCCAAATTTGGCCCCAAAACCCTCAAATAATTTTGGGTTCCAGTACCATCTTTTATGCTGGGTAACCAAACCCCAAATTTTACACCTCTTTCCCCAAAACCTCCCCTCCCACCCGCCCAAAAAAACCCATGACGTCTGTCCGCGTCTTTGACATAAAGGGCCTCTCTCTATCTCCCCCAAATAAAAACCCCACTAAAACCCGAATTTTTTCTTTTTTTTTCCCCCTTTTAAAAAACCAAACCCCCATCGCTTTTCTCTCCTTTATGTGTTGGGACCACCATAACACCTAGGCAGCAAAGGCCCCCCTTCTTGGGGTTTTTCTTTGACTCTGAAATGTCATTCACCCCCTATATCCAATACCTTTCCCCGCTCCTGTCCCCCTATACCCCAAAACAAACCCAAAATTTCCCCCTTTTCCCCACTATCAAAACCCCTCAACCCCCAATTTTTACTCTTATTCTTTCTCGTCTTGAAAAACGCAACTTTCCCCGCTTTTCTTTTTCCCACTCTGCAAACCCCCCCTCTCCAATCTGTCCCCGAATGCAGCAGCCAGGCTTTGTTTCTCTCCAGCCCCCAAAACTAATTCCCCTCAAACCCCGTGTCAGTCACTGCACGGGTTTCCCATCCAGTTTTAGAATACAGCAAAACTAATCACTTTCCCCCCATAAAGCCTCCACAGCCGACCCCCCTACCCCCCCCACCCCCCCCATCTCGTCAACCCCCCCCTGCCCGCTAACCCCCGCTCAGCTCCGGGGGCTTTTAAACAAAAAGAAACCAAAGTCAAAACCGAACCTCCCAAGTCTGGGCTTCAAGATTTTGCACGTGCTGCACCCTTTTTTCCCGGATCATCCTAAAACCCTGGGACCATCCCGGCACAACCCCAGCCTTTCGCAGTTTTTAAGAGTGTCCGAAAATACATCTTCATAGGGAGGGGCCCATTTAAAAAACCCCCCAAATTTCTAACCCACTTTCCCTTTTATCACACACAATTTTTGTCACTCCCTACACAAGGCAAAAACCCAGGCCCCCCTTTGTATAAGATGTACTGTTTTGGTTTGGGAGGTTCAAACCCCAATTTTTTTTTTTTTTTTTTTTAAACCACCTAATATTTATGAAACAAGGCTGGACCATTGTAAACTTAGCACTTCTCCCCCTTTGTTTCCCCCAGGCACCCTCATAGATAGTAAGCTCTTGTGAGCAGGGCCCTCACACCTTGTGTCTCATCTGTAAGTAGCTCTCACTGTGTAATGTCTGTCTTTTGTCTGTAATTATACCCTCTACATTGTAAAGTGCTGCGGAATATGTTCGCACTATATAAATAAAGATTATTATTATTATTATTATTATTATTATTATTATTATAACAGATTTATTGGCAACATCTGAGTTAATTAGAGACACACCTTGTGGTTGTATTTTAAGGCACACCAGAAACACACTGCATCTGTGTGTAACATCATGGGGAAGTCTAAAGAAATCAGCCATGATATCAGGAAAAGAATTGTGGACTTGCCCAAGTCTGGATCATCCTTGGGTGCAATTTCGAGATACCTTAAGGTGCCTCGTTCCTCGGTGCAAACAACTAAACGCAAGTACAAATAAGATGGAATGTCCAGCCATTATGCTGCTCAGGTAGGAGACGGGTTCTGTGATTTTGGTCTGACACGTGAATATCAACCCAAGAAAAAATGCAAAAGACCTTGTAAAGATGCTGACGAAAGCTAGTAAGATTGTGTCATTATCCACAGCGAAATAGATACTGGTATATAACATGGGCTGAAAGGCCACTCTGCCAGAAAGAAGCCATTACTCCAAAAGAAACATTTTTGGAGACATGTCCTGTGGTCTGACAAAACTAACATTCAACTGTTTGGCCATAATGACTATTGCTACATTTGGAGGAAAAAGGGAGCAGCTTTGAAGCCTAAGAACACCTTCCCAACTATGAAATATAGAGGTTGCAGCATTATTTTGTGGGGTTGTTTTGCTCAATGAGGGACTAGTGCACTTTACAAAATAGATGGCATCATAAGAAATAGAGATTATGTGGAAATACTGAAACAACATCTCAAGACATCAGACAGAAAGTTAAATCTTGGTCAGAAATGAGACTTCCAAATGGACAATGACCCGAAGCATACTGTCAAACTGGTTACAAAGTGGCTTAAGTATAACCAAGTCAATGTTTTGGAGAAGCCATCACAAAGCCCCTCAATCCTATTTAAAATTTATGGGCAAAGCTTAAAAGGCAGTTGTGAGCAAGGCGACCTACAAACATGGCTCAGTTACACCAGTTCTGTCAGGAGGAATGGGCCAAAATTCCTACCAACTATTGTGAGAAGCGATTCAGAACTGGTCTACCAGTGCCAGAATTCATAAATGTCCCCTTTGTTCACATTTCTTTTTTAAATAAGGCACTTATTCCTCTCCAGAACTGATACTGCTGGTGGTCTCTCCTGTTCTTTTTACATCCTGAACCTGACACTCCCGCCTTTTCTGCAGACCTTGACTGACTGCAGCAGTCACATGCATTGCCTGATATCAGCACTTGGAGCTGTTCAATTTTAATGGTGATATCAGGCAATGGCATGGGACGACTATCACCTGTCGGTGAACTACATTGATGACAATCCAGGAGCTGGAAGTAAACATAACAATAGGAAAAACTGGCAGGAGCATCAGTACTGGAACGAGGGGTGAGTACAAAGGCGAGCTTGAGGTTTCTAAGTGTATGGCAACAGCAGCAGCAGCATAAATGTATTTAAAAATAAAATACTTGGACAACCCCTTCACGTCTATGAAGGGGATTAAAACTGTTGGAGATATTTTAAGAGGTTAATCAGCACAGAACATTGGACATCATGATGAAAAAAGGTGGACATTTATTTTAGATGAACACCTTACTAATCTTTCAGTGATTTTTAAATTTTTTAATCCTTTTTTCAGCATTTATCATGTTTATTTGCTTTTAATTTTCTCATTGAGTTTTTTGCCAATTTCCTTATTTATTTTTAAGAATTTGTCATTCATACTTGAATGAACTCTAAATTATCATTCAGTTTTGCAACTACTAAATGGTCTCTTGTTTTTTTTAATCTTGAATATACTTGCACTGTTTGAGAATAATGTCTGATCAATGAGAAGAAAACAGAGAATTTCCTTTAAAAAAAAAAAAATTAAAGGAAAAAATTAGCTGTGTCTGGTATTTCAATATGAGGGTAGAGATGATCAACAATACAAGACATAACAGGGGTATCGTTATGTTTGCAAAAATCTTTTTTTAATTGAAGACAATTTAAAAAAAAAAGTAGTTAACAATGTAATAAAGCAATAGACAAGGGCCTCAGGATACAAATCGGGACTATCTGCAATGTAACAGACCTACAGTATATCTTTAAATCCTGTGCCTTTGGCTTAAAAATATTTTTCCTATACAAGTATCTGCAAAGTACTAGTGAAATGTACATATGTAATATAAAAATTACATTGTCAAGCAATTGGTTAACTTGACATTTGTAAGTCAAGAGTTTTGATGATCTCAGCATTTACTTGCCTGGTTCTTTAGTTGCATATTTGTATGTAAGGATGAAAAAGTTTGTTATGCTGCTCTAAACCGTTAAAAAAATTGAAGTATAAACCATTGAGCTGTTACCTTTGTATGTGCAATGAATATAATCTATTTAGTATAATTAACACTAAGATTATATGACCATGAATTGAAGATATGTCTTTTTGGACTTGAAAAGAAAAAAGAAATTTAGGAGACTGACCACAGAGTCTATTTAGCCGACCTTTATATTATATAACTCAATGTATACACCAGCTTACCAGACCAGAAGACGCCTGGACTTGTTGAGGCAAGCAATTGAAGATAAGAAGAATGATTGATGTCCAGCGTTTTTCAGATAGCACTCAATTGTTTATTTACGTAGGAGATAAAACATCAAGAACCCACAGCAAAAGACTAAACGCGTTCAGGTCACGTGGACCCTTTAATCATAGCATACATTGAATACACAGGTGTTTTTAAAAGAGACAAACCAATGAATAACAAAGATAAAATCACGTGGTACAAAAAAGACACACATATTCAAACAACATCAATGGACTTGCAGGAAGAAGAAAACAGATCAATATAAACATATATCAATAATACAGAACTAAATCTGTTCTTTTATTTAAGCCAATGGTTGATAAGTTTTTAACAAAAACATCCAGAAAGCCTCACGAGACCAGCAGCTTCTGGATGTGATCTCCTCCCCTCTCAGGCATAATAACCCTTTCCAGACCAACAGCAGATAGAGAATCTGTGCTGCAGTTGTGAAAGTGATACAATGTGCTGACACTGCTGAAATACGATGAAAATCCATTGAATTTTACATCAGAAAGCTGTCGGAAACTTCTTTTAGTGCACATGAGGTGCTGCCCACATATGTTTCCCGCATTC
>JAODAL010065883.1:0-18015 GCA_025379985.1 Phyllomedusa bahiana
CAGGTTTAAATAAGGGCAGCGTCCCGGCAAACCCAAATTTACCAGGTCTTTAAATTTAATGAGCCAGCACGCGGCGCCTAAGTGCTTATTTTTACAGTCCCCATCATTGCAGATATGATCTTTGTATCGAGACAACCCCTTTAAGGGTCTTTTGCAGTTGATATTTGTCTCCAGCAAGTAGCAATACAGCCTCACTCTAACGGGTGAGCGGGTAGTGGACCCACTGGACCACTGCCGAGCTTGCTTCAAGGGGGCGTAACTAAGTGGCTGTCAGGCATCTTCATAGAGCCTTAGATGGTAAAGATGGCTTCCCCGATAGCCACCAGGTGCTATCTCTGAGCAGTGGCTGCCGCCCTCTATAGAGAGACAGGGAAATAGGGCAGCATGGCCAGCATGGGAAAAGCCGCACAGCAACCGCCGTTGGGTAAGCAGCTGTGACAGGAGCGTATACAGTGACAGCGGCACCGCCACAGGAACCAGATTTGCAATAGGAACACAGGTACATCAGAGGTTCATAGCAGAGGCCGCAGAGTAAGGACAAGAACAGGAACACGGCCATGTTCGCGTCCCAGAAGAGAGACCGCAGCATGGACCGTGACACTCACTTGCCAATAGTCCAAAATTAATTTAAGGGTGGTTTAAGATATCCCCCCCCCTCTAAATGAGCACATTCTGACCTGATAAATGAAAGTCATGCAGAGAGGCACAGATGAAGGCCCATTGGTGCCATAGGATGATGGGAAACATAATAGGCATCTAGTGTGTCTTAAATAGGTCCAGTTAGATTGCATGTGCGTGTCAGCTGAGTGATCACTTGCACACATCGTGTGATCGCACGTTGTCCCCGGTGAGTCGAGACAGCTGTGCAGGGGCATAGCTAAAGACTCATGGGCCCGGGTGCAAAACTTCAGCTTGGGCCCTCCCTACCTCTGTGGACCACTACTTTTTAACGGCAGGTTCCCTACTTGGCGTGATGGATGTCTGCAGTGTAACATGCTGCAGAAAATTGTTTCTATTTAAAGGAATAGTCCAATAGAAAAAAGTTTATTTCAAATGGAGCCAAAGAAAAACAACTTATACAGCCAAAACGTCTGTTCCCTCTTGACCACTCCTCCCCCCCCCCAAAAAAAAATATGTTGTGGGGTGAAGAGGAAAAAAATGCAATTGTGCTCTTTGTTTTATGGGTTGAATAGTTCAATTGACGTTATCTGTAACGTCAAGGGATATGTATATGGCTGGGTCCCCTCTTTCAAGGCGGGTACCCTGATGTTGTAGGTAGAGGATATATTTGTTTTCCCTTTTAGAGTAGAGGAAGTGTAGTATTTTCATATATTATCTATTTGATTAATACATTAATAGTCAAGTTTTATCTTATAGAAGGTCATATTGATATATCATAGTTTCAGTTTACAAATAAATTACTGCCAGATTTTTCTAAAATGTTTTTATTACAGCGTGAACATAAAAAATATGTTTTTCTGCATTTTTTTTTTTTACACCATTCACATTTCACACTAAATGACCTGATGAAGAAGGGGAATCCCTTTTGATTATGCCATGGCAATCAAAGGGCTAAGTGCTGGGGATCAGAGGTTTCCTCTGCTCCCCAATGTTAACAGAGACTGCTCTAGGAACAGAGCTGTTAACTACAACTAGTGCAGCTGCGGCGCTGTGAGCCGCAAATCCCCTATATCTGCAGTAACATCTTTTGGCATTGCTGCAGACAGACGACCTGCACCGTCCACTGTCAAAAGTTGAAAAGGGGTTATAGCAATGTTCCATCTGCCCTGTAGAACTATTGGTCCCAGGATCCTTTGCTGTGCTTTGTTTATCTTTCTTCCTGCCAACTTTTTTAACAGTGCATACCCCAAGTTTTCTTCTTGAAAGCCTTGGAAGGCAAGACCAAAAGGGTGTGGCATCAAAGACTGCCCTTAAGAAAGCCAAATCCCTTTAATCGCATCATCTTCTGGGCTCAGCACAGAGTTGTTTCCTATGTATCCACCCACACAGGACTAATGAGCTTCATGTCATAAGAGAACTGATGGAGAACTGCATAAAGCCCACAGAAAATGTAATGAAAGTACATTACAAAAGTGCCTAACTCTAGGAGAGATATTAACCACTTACGGACATTTGACGTACCCATACGTCAAGGTCGGGTAGGGGTTCCCGCAAATTGACTTATGGGTACGTCATGACGATCTTGCGAGCTCATAGGGGATCTCGCAAGATCGCAGCATGGAACCAGCGGTATATTACCGATGGCATCATGCCGCATTCCCCGCGGCCGGAGTGAGCTCCAGCCACGGGTGATTAACCCTTGATGTCGCGACCTATCGAAGCTGCAGGCAGGAGGAGTGAGCTTCTTCTGCCCGCGATCGTAGCAGTGAGTGGTGCAGACGCGCTCACTGGTCACCTTACCCGACAGACGGACGCTTTCTGAAAGCATCTGGGTTGACCGGTGACATCACCATGCCCGCAATGCATTGTGGGCATGGTGATTGACAGTCACCATGGCGACCAGTACACAGCAGTAATGCTGTGTACAGGTCTTCTCTTGTATGAGCGATCTGAATGGAAAAAGTGTCAAAAAGTAAAACACAAACATGAAAAATAAAATAAAAACATGTACACCGCCCTTTTCCCCTTTACAAATGCCAATTGCCCCAAAAAAAGAACAAAATTAAATAAAGTACACATATTTGGTATCGCCGTGTGTGTAACGACCCACCCTATAAATATGTCAGGTTAATTATGTTACCGTACGGTGAACGGCGTAAAAAAAAAAGTCACAGAAGATAGCGATGCATAAATATTGTTATACACAATAAAAACACTTTTTTTGTAAAACCAACTTGTCACATATATTGCACAGTGAGCGCTAAAAAACACTACTAGGATTGCAGTATTTTCTTCACCCTGCCTTACAAAAAATGGATTTAAAAGCGATCAAAAAGGCTTGTCCCCACCAGAAATGATACCAATAAAAACGTCAACTCATCTCTCAAAAAACAAGCCCCTACACAGCTCTGTACACAGAAAAATAAAAAAGTTATGGCTCTCAGATAGAGATGGGCGAATTTCCCGAAATTCGTTTCGTTCACTTCGCCGAATTTCTTGGCAAAAAAATAACTTCGTTCCGAATTACTTCGGCATGAATCACGTTAAAAAACAGCTATTTCCAGGCTGCACAGAGCCTGCAGGGTGCTGTAGAACGTTGTGCCATGCTTAAATATGCAGAGGGAGCTTGGTTTGGTCTTCATACAATGTTGTGTTTTAGTATGACACACACATGACTGCCGCCGCTCTTAGAATCGCTTCACTATAAAATTCCCTGGGCACTTAAGAGGGCAAAACTGACCAAAAAACTGAAGGGGGAATGTAGCCTGATAAAGTCATGCGAGCGACAGCTGGAAAAAACAAGCTGAGGGCTCAGGTGGCAACATCAGTGACAGAGTGTGGAGGTGACGGCGGCAGCCACAGCAGCATGAGGTCAGAGAGTGGCACAATGACATTCTGGAGGTGGCAAAAACAGGAGTAGGCCACAGAGTGGAACAATGACACAGTGTCTAGGTCAGGGGAAGCAGCCATAGCAGCAGCATGGGTAAGACAGTGGCACAATGAACGTGTGGGGCCCGGCAGCACCCACGCAGCAGCATGAGGTCAGAAGGGGCCAAAATGACCATGTGAGGTCACGGAGAGCAGCATAGGTCGGGGGGCGTGGACAATGACCAGTGTGTGGTCACGGCAGCAATGAGGAGCGTGGCACAAAGACACAGTGTGTAGGTCCGGCAGCAGCGATGAGGTCAGGCATCACAATGAACCCGGTGTAGGCCCGGGCAGCAGTGAGGTCGGCAGTGGCACAATGACATTCGGGAAGTGGCAAAAAAACAGGAGTAGGCCAAGAGGGGGACAGTGCCCAAGTGTGCAGTCACGGCAGCACCCACAGAAGCAGCATGGGGCAGAAGTGGCCAATACAAGTGTGTAGGTCAGGGCAGCAGCCCAGCAGCAGCTGGGGTAAACAGTGGCACAATGACATTCTGGAATGGCAAAAAAGGAAGCAAAGGGGGACAATGACACAGTGTGTAGGTCACGGCGCAGCCAAAAGCAGCAGCATGGGTAGACAGGGGGCACAATGACTTTCGGGAGGGGGAAAAAAAACAGGGTGGGCCACAGAGGGGAAAACAAGCACGGTTGTAGGTCACGGCAGCACCCACCCGCAGCATGAGGTCAGACAGGGGACAATGACACAGGGGGAGGTCACGGCAGAACCAAGCACACATGAGGTCGACGGGGGCACGGGACAAAAGGGTTGGAGGCCGGCAGCAGCCCAAAAGCAGCATGAGGTCGGGGCGGGCACAATGAATTTGGGGGGGGAAAAAAACAGGAGTAGGCCACAGGGGGGACAATGAAACGTGTGTGGTACGGCAGCAGCCACGCAGCAGGAGGTCGGGGACAGGGCACAAGACACAGTTGGGGGTCACAGCAGCAGCCACAGCACAGAGAGGTAGACGTGGACAATGACAGAGTGTGGAGGTGGGGGGGCAATCCCAGCCCGGGTAAAGAGGGTTGGTAGCAGATGGAGAAACTGTCAGAGATGTGGGGCATCGGTGGGGGCGGCATCAGAAATGGTGAGGAGGTAGTTTGAACCCAGATCATTTTACAGTTTGGGGGGCGTCTGGGCTGATGTAGTCGGGACGCCTAAGCATTGGTGTGGGAAATCCTGGCCGATCCCCCTGTTTCATCTTGCAAGGTCAGCTTTCCCACTTTTCCCCATGGAAAAGGGGTTCCCTTGGGAAAACGATGGCCCCGCTGCACTGAACACCCGCTCTGATCCACACTACTGGCCGGGCAGGCAGTTCCCCACTGAAAAATCGGCAAGTTGCGGCCACAAACCAGTTGGGCCCAGTAGTCCGGGGGATCTTCTAATGGGGGGGCAGAGGCTGTCCAAGTGGCCCCCACCTGTTGGTTCGGGACTGCCCCGGGGTCCTGCTGCTGTGGCGATCCCTCCTCATAGGCGGGTAAAGGAAGCTGCTGCAGGTCCAGATTGGTTACGCTGATGGAGTGTACTGCCCTCCCCCCCCCCCCCCCCAACCTCCCTCCACCCTGCGGCAGTAGTAGTGAGCGCTGGGGAACCCGCCCGGTCAGACCTGTCAAGGGGAGGGCGATCCACACATAGGCATGGCCCCAACTAATTTAGGAGTTCCCCCCTATTTTTTTTGAGTTTGCCCCCCTCTCAATAGTGGGAAAAAGGCTCCCATTTTGGCCGGGTAACGAGGGCCCAAAGGGGGTGGGGAGCCGAATCATCCCTCTCCCGGATGCTGACTTTTCGGCTGTCATACCAGGCAAATAAGCATGCTGGGGGCCCTTCTCAAAGTGACTCCAGGGGCTCCCTGCCCCCATTTCCGTATACTCCCACGGTGTTGGGGGTCATCTGCCTCGTCTTCCTCATCCCCATCCACCTCCTCCAGCTGCTCCTGCTCTCCTCTTTTGTCACCGGGTAAAAAAACCACTCATTTCACCAGACAATGCTTTTTTCCCCCAAATGTCCTCTTCCTCCCCTCCTTTTCATCCCCCCCGGACCTGTGGCCACGAGTGTACTGGCCCATTCCAGCCCCTGACCAGACAAAATTTTTTCAGCTCTTTTCCAGGACAGAAGCAGTGGAAGGGCATTTTTCACCCCGAGTCCTGGCGACTGACAAATAACGTCGCCCCCGGGAAAAGGCCCTCAAAAAAACGGCAGGTGTCACGCATAGCTGCCACGGGCGAATCAAATTTCCCAAGGGGGTCCTTCTTCTGCCTGGATCATAAAAACAATCGTTTAAGGGCCTTTCTTGTTCATACAGTCGGTCCAACATGTGCAGGCTGGAATTTCCCAACGGGGGAAACATAGCATATCAAGTGTTTTGGGGGGGGAGGCCTTTTCTGCCGCTTCACCCTTTCCCTGGCTTTGTAGGAATGGATAAGGGCATGCACATTTTTTCGGGCCCCTTTCCAGAATTATGAAATCGGGGGAAAAGATCAGGAACCTTTTCAAAAACCGTTTTGAACACGTGGCCATGCAGGGCGCATGGAACATCCCTCCTCGGTGAAAGCGGGACACCATGTTCCCCCCCATGCCGTCACCAGGGTTCCGATTTGCAGTTGGCGCGGAGAAAGCAACACATCGATTTCTTGCTGCATGCGCGGAGCATTCCTCCCCTGTTGATTGTTGCCGGGAAAGGGCCAGGTGTAGAACTGGGTACACCGCGGGCCCCTACACATGTGGTATGATGGAAGTCTTGTGGAGGCGGATGGTGGTGGTGGTGTTGGGGGGGAGAGGAGGTGGACATTGGCCGGGGAGAGCAGTTTGAAACGTGGAGGAGAAAGCGGCGTTCCTGCCCAAGTTTTTGGTGTCCCGGGGCCCGGAAAACACTTTCACCCAGGGGGCCGTAAAGGACATGTAAGGCCCTGCCCAAGTTACAGCTAGACACCCGCGCTGCCGTGCCCTTGGAACAAACCGAAAAGCTAAGGACGGGCCCACCTTCGTTTACATATTTATGAATGCTGGTACCCCTTTTTGGAAAAAAAATTCGGTTTGGAACTCTCCAACCGGTCGGCAAAGCCATTAGTTTCTAAACGGGCAGAGCCCACCATTTAAAAAGGGGGAGCAGTACCAACAACGGGACAGGAGCACGGTAGTGCTGCACCTTTGGAGGGTTTGGGGATATAATGTTGTTCTTTGCAATCCCCTCGCTGAAGGGCTGCTGGCGCCATGAGTAGCGAGGAGCAGGAGCTCTGGCCGGGAGATGATGTCAAAGAGAAACAGCCCCCCTTCTGCAAGGTGGTGGAGCCTTGACTGGCTGCAATGGCATCGTGCCAAGGGCGCTGTGCGTGTGTTGTGCGGGGGAGGATGGCCACCACTCACCACTTTCTCCGGGCCCCCGGTGGTGAGCTGCAGTGTTTGGAAGGGCCGTGGTGCCAAGTTAGCTCCCGGGCCCACGCTTCATTTCGCTTACAGATTCTAATATATCTATTGGGCCCCTCCGGTGTTTTAGCAAAGAACTGCCACACCCCCCCAAGTGTGGGATTTTACCGCCAACGCTCCGCACTGAGTACTACTGCCGCCGCTGCCTCGCTGGCCCCTGTGGCTACTTTGTTGGAACCTGAAGGGTTTTTTTTACCCGGGGCCCGCTGGCTCCCGACCCACACTGCTGCTATCCTGCTGACTAAAGGCCACCGACCCACTTTGCTGCTGGCCCCGCTGCCCTCGCGCAAGCTGACGCCCTCTTCTCCGACGATGATAAACCCTTCCCCTCACCCGGCTCCCCAAGTGCGGTCGGTACATCTCATCTCTATTTTGTTTCTCGTCACTGCGTCCTCATCAGGGGTCTTGGTATCAGAGGCGCCCCCACAACATGACCCCCCATGCCACTTAACATTATACTTTGCCCCCTACTCAAGAAGAGGGGATTTTGGGCCCCATTTCTTCTCTGCCAAGTAGCTGCTGACTCCCCCTCCTCAAAATTTTCACCCTCGTTATTATGGCGCTGAGCCCGCCTAATAGTAAATCTCTGGCTGGGGGAACCGGATGGGACGAGGGGTTTTGAGGACAGGTGGGGGCCGCTGCCCCGCTCCGGGCCATGCCAACTAGGGTTGTGTCTGACGTTCCCAAACCGCCCTTTTGGGCGGGGGGTTGTCAGATGTCATCGGGGAAAAAAGTGGATGACCTTGTCAACCAATCAAGAACCTTTGGGTTGTATCAGTCACGGCCGCTAGATGACAGCGGCAGTTGTGGCCTCACCGAGTCCCCCCGCGCAGTCCCTTGGTGCTGCGACCTGCTCAGGAATTTTGGCCTCTGCCATCGCAGGGAAGGCTCCCACCTCTCTGTCGACATACTGTTTGTTCTAAAATGTACAGACATGTTTGTGAAGAATCTGATATGATAAAACACACCCTGTATTTGACGCCAAATAAACCCCACTAAGGAGTTGGGTACCCTTTGGATAAATTGCCTCCACAAATGGGGAGGGAAAAATTGATTGTAGTGCGTTTAAAAAATTGTGTATTTTACTGAAAATAAAAGCACAAACAGGCTTAATTTTAACCCTTTGGATGATTTATGCTACAGAATTTCTTTTTTGGCGGGGAAAAACAAAGTTTCTTTTACTGAGTAAAACACAAAAAACCTTTAAATTTAAACCCCCGGATGAAAAATTCGCAAAAGAATTTTAGAGCCCCAAAAATACTGCTTTGTAGCGGTTACAATTGCGTGTTTTCTACCTACACAAAAGAGAAAAAAATTGTAAATTTAATTGCTTGTAATTTTGTACAGGAAAAATTTTATTTTTTGGGGTGAAAAAGACGGTTATTTTTTCACCAAGCACAAAAAAAACGCTTAATTAAAACCCCCGGATGTAAAATTGCGAAAAGAATTTAAGGGGCCTGGGAAAATACTAGCTTTTTTAGCGTGTTTTCAATTTGCGTGTTTTCTACCTAACAACAAGAGAAAAAAATTAATTACCCCTTTGTTTGGAATTTGTACAGGAAAAATTGTATTTTTTGGCGGTGAAAAAGACGGTTTTTTTGTACCACAGACAAAAAACACGCTTAATTAACCCTGGATGAAATTTTCCAAAAAAAAATTACGCCGGGGAAATACTAAACTTTGTAGCGTGTTACAAATTTCTGTTTTCTACGCTACACAACAAAGAAAAAAAATTTAAAATTAAACCCTTCGTTTGTGAATTTTCTAAGGAAAATTGTATTTTTTGGCGGGGAAAAAAGCGGTTTTTTGGAGTCAAACAGAGAGAACCACGCTTAATTTAACCCCCGGATGTAAATTTCGCAAAAGAAATTTAGCAGCCGAAAACTACTAGCTTTGTTTGCGTGTTACCAAATTTCATGTTTTTACGTACACAAAAGAAAAAAAATTGTAATTTAAACCTTTCCTTGTGAATTATGACAGGAAAAAAATTTTTTTTTTGGCGGTGAAAAAGACGGTCATTTTTGCACCACAGCACAAAAACAACGTTAATTTTAACCCCGGGGTGTAAATTGCGCAAAAGAATTGAGCAGCCCGGAAAAAATACTGCTTTGTAGGGTTCAAATTTCGTGTTTTTTATGCACACAACAAGAGAAAAAATTGTAATTAACTTCGTTGTGAATTTTTTCTACGGAATATGTTTTTTTTTTGGGGTGAAAAAAAGGTCTAATTTTGCCCCCAGCACAAAAAACAACGCTTAATTAACCCCTGGTGTAAAAATTGCGCAAAAGAATTGAGAGCCGGAAACTATAGCTTTGTAGCGTTTTCAATTGCGGTTTTTACGCTACACAAAAGAGAAAAAATTGTAATTAAACCCTTTGTTTTGAATTTGTACAGGAAAAAGTATTTTTGGCGGTGAAAAAGACGGTTTCTTGGAGTCACAACAGCAGCAGAACAAGCTAATTAAAACCCCGGAGTAAATTGCGCAAAAAATTGATAGAAAAAAAGAAGCCAGCGCACCGCTTTCCAGAGGGGAAGTTGCATGGATCCCCCAGTTGCCAGTGTGCAGAAACCCTCAAAGAAAAAACGATCCGCAGTTCCCCGATATGAATTAAAAATTCCAGTTTATGAAACCCCCTTTAAAAACGAAAATGCATAGAAGGGGAGACAAGAGATGAAGTTTTAAGCTGACGCGTTTTGGGGGAAAAAAAATGCAGCCCCCCCTTTTCCTCATAAAAAAACACTAGTAACAACACACTATATATCATTTGAAAAATCATTTCCACGCAATTAACAATTAGCTATTAAGAAATAAAATAGACAAACTTACCCTGATGGCCCCGGAAAAGCCCCCGGCCGGGGATAACCCCGGAAACCGGGGAAAAGCGTTACGTCCCCGCAAATATGTGACCCCCTCAATCCGCATGCATGATGGGAAATGTAGTTTTAAGGCTAACCAGGGTTACCCATATCAGGCTGGCAGCAAGCATAAAAAAATGTAAGGCGCTCATACCAATTTAAGGATTTTATCTAATGGGCAAACCCACCAAAAGGGGAAGAAAGCTTTAAAAACATGCAAAAAGAAACAAATTGTACATATGATTTTTGTACCCAAAAAACCTACTAATATTATTAAATTTTGAAGAGAAACCACATTACACTGCCGAAAAACACAACGAAGAAAGGAAAACCAAAACGAAAGAAAAAAAAAAAAAAAGGGAAAAAAAAAATACCTAGAAAAATTTTAAAAGTGATAAAAACTTTATTCTTTTGTTAAGCCCCTGTGGAAAATTTTTCCCAAGGGGATAATCCGAAAAGCCCCCTTCTGAAGACGTTTGACCAAAACCCCCCTCTTTTATAAGGAGATTTTTCCCTGCAAATGACCCAAAGAATTTGTTACTAGAAATTTTTGAGCCCCTATAAAGTGTATGAGCATGTGAAATGTTCCGATCCCGGGATTATGTATGTTATTTAAATGTTCGCAAATCCAACCTTCAGCTTTTGTGGGTAGCCAACGTAAGTAAATTACATGACGGGCTTTTTTAATGTACACAAAAAAAGCATTGCAATTAAAATATTTTTTGATTTCATAAAATGTTACCATTCAGTTAAAAAATTTAGCCCCCTTATGATTGGGGGGTTTTTACAAGGGAAATATCCCACCTATAAAATCCCCGGGGGCGTTTGAAAATAATCTGTGGACTCTGGAAGAGAAAAAGTTTTGGAGCCAGTTTGTTGCCCCCAAAATACGGGGAGTTTAGTCACAATCTACAACCCGCGCCCCAAAAAATCATGTAAGATTCACTCGATAACACCGGGGTGTATTTTTGTTGATTTTTTTTTATCTCCCTAGAATGTCACTTCTTCAATATAACTATTTTTTTTGGCGTGATTTTTTTTTTATAATTTTTCAAAATTGAATACGGGTTTTCTTGCTAACAATGGAAGAAGCCCATCAAAAAAACCCCAAATTGGGGGATCCCCTGCTTGCAACGATTTTTTATGACAGAGATTCAGAATAAAACCTCCCCAGATGTACAATTACTTTTTGCAAGGGGGAATTCACCCAGGGAGGACAACCGCGTGGTTAGGGGTGTGCTCCGAAATGCAAGATAGTGTTTCCCGGTTTTATCTTTTGGAAGCTTTTATCCCAACCCGGGCAACCCGTGTCACCAGTAAGAACAAGATTGAAACAGTATAATCTATCATGTGGGGGTTATGGGAAATCTTTAAGTTCAAAGGTTGTTATTTTGATATGTTTCAAATTGGGGAAAAACGAACCGATGGACCTGCCAATGATCAACAAATCATTTTGTATCTTCCTACATGGACATGCCCCCAAAAAAAGGGTTTTACTCAAAAAAAGTTACAAAATTTTCAAACCAAACATTACTAAATTAGCCCCGGGGGGGGGGGGGGGAAAAAAATTTGCTCCCCCTTTAAACCCCCCCGAGCTGTAAAAAATACATCATCAATAAGAAAAAAAATTGTGAGTCATCAAAAAAAAGTACTGTTAGAAAAATAAATTCAGTAAATTTCCCCGAAAAAAATTGGGGGAAAATTTTGAAAAAAGAAAATCCAGAGCAAAAAAGGGGGATGTCCCGTGGTATGGAAGTATACAAGGATTCCACATCCAGCTTAACAGCTGTAATGGTTTTTCCCAAAAAATACCTGCATATTTCAAGAACATCCCCAGGTCCCACAAAAAAACCCGGGGAACGCCGAACAGAGGCCGTAATTGAGCGTCCAACCATTGCATAGGGTTCTATAAGGGCACCTATGCCCGAAACAATCGGACGCAGGGGGGGGGTTAAGTGACTTGTGAAAACCTTGGGCAGGCCGTTTTAACCTGGGGTGATAGGGTTTTAAACACAGAGAGCTGTTCCGCCCAAATTTTGGCAAAACAGCCCCAGAGCAACCCCCCCTGTAATAAAACTGAAGGTCTGGGAATACACAGCAGTGGGATCACCTTGTAGCTCACAAATGTTTTTAAATTGAAAGAGAATCATCATTTGTCAAAAGAATTGAGCACCCGGAAATATAGCTTTGTAGCGTGTTCAATTTCGGTTTCTACGTAACAACAAGAAAAAAAATTGAAATTAAAATTCGTTTGGAATTGTCTCAGGGAAAATTAAATTTTTGGCGGGGAAAAAAAACGGTTCTTGGGTCCAACGACGTAAACGCTTAAATTAACCCCTGGATGTAAATGGCAAAAGAATTTAAAAGCCAAAATGAAGTGGGATTTGTATTAAAAAACGCTGTTTCTTTAAATGAATACAACAGGAACGGTTAGTGCCCCTTGGGTATTCAATGTGCGTAGCAAAGCATTAACGTATAGCCTGGCTTTTTGACCAATTTCACCAAAAAAACAGAAAAAGAACATTTAAGGAAGCATCTCTGAAAAGCTGGAACACCCCACAAAAATCGCTGTTTAAAAATCGTTCTTTTTGTAAGAGCTATCAAAAGCGCCGCGGACAACCTTCCCCCGTCAGTGCAGTGAGAGCGTTTTGGTCCCAGCGTCGCGTCCGGACTTTTAAAAGGCGGGGGACGTCAAGAATCCCGCCCCGGGCTCTGATTGGCTTCTTTGCCATGTCTCAGGCTATGCCCTTCTTCCTCCCCGAGGTTTTTCCATGTAGCGCCATGTCCGCAGCCTTTTTATCAATCAAAAAAGCACACTTCGTTCACCGAAGTACCACAAAAATTCGATTCGTTTTAGAACCCAAGTTTTCCCCCAAATTCTAAAAAAAAACCACCGTTAGAATCGATTCGCCCACTCTAGTCTAGACTATGGCGATGCAAAAAATAAAAAAAAAACAAATTGGGTATCGCTGTAACTATTGACATGCTGAGTAAAGCTTGCTTGTCATTATACCCGCACGGTTTCCGTGTAAAAAATAAAAAAACTACCAGGATTGCTGTATTTTTTTCAAAAGCCCCACAAAAACCCTAATAAAAAGTGATCAAAGTACATAGACGTGATAATGGTACCAATAAAAACATCAATCATCCCCAAAAAAAAGCCAAAATCAGCTCGTATACAAAAAAAAAAAGTTATGGCTGTCAGACTATGAAAAACAAAAAAAAATGCAATTTTTTTTATAAACTCATTGTATTGTGTAAAAGTTAAAAAAAAACATAAAATTTAATCATTGAAATTTTTAACCAAACCACATAGTAAGTTATCCGTTATTTACCCGTACGGCGAGCGCTTTAAAAATAAGGCCAAAAAAAAGGCAGAACTTCTTTTTTTTCCCCCCCCATTTTCATGGCCCCAAAGCCAAAAAATATGGGAAAACCTGTGATGCAAAAAAGACAATACACCCCAAGAGAATCCATGAGTGGTGTTTAATCCAAAAAGGGAGACTTTTGGAAGGTTTCACCTGTTCTGATACTTTGGGGCCCTTTTCAAAAGGACATGGCCCCCCCCCAACATCGTGTTTTCAAAGCCAAATAGTGTCCCTCCCCTTTCTGCCCCGCCCTTTCCAAACCATTTATTCCCAATGTAGGGGGATTGCTGAACTTGGAAGACATTACCTAACACAATAGCATTTTCAGCTAAAATTGCAGATTATTGAAAAAAATATTTTTTTCATTTTCACAGCCTAACGCTAAAAATATTTGGGGAAAAAAAAAATGTGGAGTCGAATTTTTAACTACACCCAGAAACTACAGGGGTGTAGTTTCCAAAATGGGGTCTTTTTAGGGGAGTTTATTAAGTTTTTTTATAAAATCACAATGAAAATGAGACCCCAGAGTCCGGTAGGTGCCTTTCCTATTCTGGTGCTTGTGGTTGAGCCAAATAGCGCACTAGGGCCACATATGGGATATCTCTGAAAACGGCAGAATCTGGGGAATTGATGTTGAGTTGCATTTACCTGGTCACATCTACCGTTTTCCACTAATTAATGAATAAAAATTGAAAATCTGCAAAAAATTTTGAAATTTCACCTCCACTTTGCTTTCATTTCTGTGAAATATCTAAAGGGGTAACAAACTTCCTAAATGCTTTTTTAAGTACATTAAGGGGTCTAGCTTCTTACATGGAGTCATGTATGGGGGTACCTAACATACAGACCTCTAAAAGCCACTTCAGAACTGGAGTGGTCCCTAAAAAAATCTATTTAGCAAATTTTCTTGAAAATTTGAAAAATGACTACTAAATTTCTAAGCCCCCTAATGTGGTAAAAAAAAAAATTAAAAAATGATGCCAACCTACAGTAGACATATGGTAGATGCTAGTTATAAACTGTTTTGAGTGGAATAACTATCTGTCTTACACGCACAAATTTTTGAACTTTGAAAACTGCTAATTTTTGCAAACTTTCATAATATTTTGATATTTTTCACAAATAAACAAGGATTGTATGGACCAAAATTTCTTACTAACTTAAAGCACTATGTGTCATGAGAAAACAGTCTCTGAATCATTGGATAGTTAAAAGTGTCAAAAAGTTATTCTCACATAAAGTGACACCAGGGCTCTGTCAGGAAGGTCAAAACTGGCTCCGGCGGTAAGGAGTTAATGACAAATTATTATTTTTTTCTGCTGAACAACCTCTTTTACAGGATAGAAAGTGACAGCCACATACAAGAGGATACATATGTAGACTTCTGTAAAGGAAGCCATATGAATATCTAAATGTCCTTTAAATTAGTATCATTAAGAGAGCTATGATAACGCTCATTAAATATTCAAAAAAAATGTGTGAAAAATTAGAAACAGAATATTAAATGACACTATTGGAACTATATACTATGTAATTTAGTCTTATACCATTAAGACTACGCAAAGAGAGTTATATTTGACATTAAAAACTAGGCACAAATTAAGGGATAAAAATTTGGCTGGAAAAACAAAAAGAAAGATATTTCTATGTTTAGAAATCAGCTCTTAAAGGGGTTTTTACCGAAAGGTAAAATCCCCTGTGAGCCAACTGTGCATGTGAATGAGGAGGGCGGTAATTGTGGTCAATGCACACCTTGTGGTAAAACCACTTTAAGAAAAACGAATGCAAAGATTTCAGATCAATTTTATGCTAGATGCTGTTGCCCAAGATTAGAAAAACATAGCTGCCTTCTTCCAAAAACAGTAAAAAGGTTGTGTAGTATGGGGTATTGCAGCTCAGCCTCATTGATTTCAATGGAGCTGAGCTACAATATGGAACATAACCCAAAGGCACATGCAGTGCGTTTTTTTTTTTTTAAAAAGCCATGTTTACCGAATCCTAGACAGTCCCTTTAAAGCATAACTAGTAAATATAGACCATCAAGTACTATTATTGCCAGTACATTATTTGATACCTGCCAGTTTTTGAGAGGGGACATCAGAAAAATTCTAAAGCAAAAAACATTGCAGAAGACTTGGTGAGTAATTTTTTCCTTGTGCCACCACTATTTATATAGAACATGCCCCCAACTAAGGCATTTGAATCACAAAAAGTACATATGATTCCCCCTTAACACACCCCAAAATGAATACATAGTTATAGTTGAGGGAAAAAAATCCTTCCCGACTATAATCTGGCAATCAGAATAAATCCCTGGATCAACGACCCTTTCCCAGAATCCTAGTCACTATAACTTGTTATATTATTACACTCTAGAAATGCATCCAGACACTTTTTTTGAACTCTGTTAGTGAACTAACCATAACAAGTTCCTCTTGCAGAGAGTTCCACAGTCTCACTGCTTTTATAATAAAGAATCCCTTTCTATATTTGCATAGAAACATTCTTTCCTCTAGATATAGAGGATGCCCCTTGTTCTAGAAACAGTCCTGGGTATAAATAAATCTTTGGAGAGATCTGTATATTGACCTTGGATATATTTATACCTATTTATTAGGTTCACCCCAAGCTGTCTTTTCTGTAAACTAAATAACCCTAATTTTTCTAGTCTTCCTGGGTATTGTAGTCTTTCCAGACCTTTTATTATTTTCATTGCCTGCTCAAGCTCTATAATGTCTTACTTGTGCATTGGAGCCCAAAACTGTACACAATATTCCATGTGTGGTCTAACCAGGGAATTGTATGATAGGAGAATAATGTTCTCATTGTGTACATCTATGCCCCTTTTAATGCACCCCATGATCCTATTTGCCTTGGCAGCTGCTGCCTGACACTGGTGCTTAAAATTTAAGTTTACTGTCCACTAAGATTCCTAAGTCCTTTTCCAAATGTCACTTTTACTCAGAGCTTTTCAATTTAACAAGTAATCATGGAATGGATTTTTCCTTCCCATGTGCATAACCTTGTATTTATAGGTTTTAAACCTCATCTGCCACTTCAAAAATATTTTGAGGTTTGTTTTATTCTCTTTGGCAATATGCCTTTCTGGTCTCCAGTTCTGCTTTCCTTATCTTTATTTTACATATTTGATTTTTGTTCATTACAGTTTTTTAGCGCTTCTTCAATGACCTTCTGTTTAAGTAGCTTAAATGCTTTCTTTTGTTATTTATTGCCTCCTTTGTATGTATGTCTCGCACTGAGTGCTCTAAGATGTTAAAAATCTCCCATTTATTTCCTGGTCTGTTATTTTTGAAGACCGTGTCCCAGTCAATGTGGTTCAAGGCATTGCTAAGCGTATTAAAATTAGTCTTCCTGAAATTCAATGTTTTTGTGGCTCCTTGACAAAACTCTATTGAAGGATAAGTGGGAATTTATTATATTGTGGTCACTATTTCCTAGGTACAAATCTTGCGTACCTTTCTACCTGGGGACCTGCCTACCGATCTGGTGCCTTGCTTGCCTGTCTAACTACATGTTCCTACCTGCCTACCCACCTGAAGCCCCTACCTACATGGAGTCTTACATGCCTTTCTATCTACCTGAGGCACAGCCTACCTACCTAGGGCCCTGTCTTCAAACCTACTTGCCAGGGGCAGGGGTTTAACCTACCTGCTTACCTGGGACCTTGCTTACCTACCACCTAGGGCTTTGACAACTTACCAGGAGCTTTTTCCATGTACCTGGGGCCTGGTATTTTTAGGATGGAAAGGGCTCAATATCGATGGACCTTCCCATCCTGAGAGAATAAGCCTGCAGGTACTGGTTTTACTGTGGTTGGTTAGGAAAAATGTGAGGGACCCCACATTTTTTTTTCTTTTTTTTAAATTATTTATCTATTGAAAGTCCACCTGTTACCCAATGGAGAGTTTGTACAGAGGTGAACAGGTAGGGAGGCACTGGACATCACGACGCGCCACAGTCCTATAGTACATGCGTGCTGGTCATCTCTGATTTAACCACCCAACTTTCCCAGGAACCAATGGCATTGCACCAAAGCCTTTATCAGGACATCTCCTAGCTTTTTCGTTGCCAGTTATTTGGGTATGTTACTGAGCTTTTTGCTATTGCTGTCTGTTTGTGTATTCTCTGGTTCAACCCTTAGTTTTGTTTCCTTGACTCCTCTGTTTGCCCGATCTTGTGCCTGATTACTGACTCCGCTAAAACATTGCCTGCCCTAAACATCCCCCTGAACAATGACAATGTCTCTGCCGACCACATTAGGGGTAGAAACCTGGCGTTTCCTGCAGCCAACTCCATCCTGCCTTGTGGTGGGCTACAGTGAAAACCAGGGGCTAATTAAATATGTTCCCTGGCATGGTTAGCGTCAACTCAGATCCACCTACCCACCTGTGACACTATATCTGGCCATGGATCCCGCAAACCTGCTTTTTCTTGATGCACATGACTGAAGTGACTCCATAAGGTGTCCATCATGAGCAACTGTTTGACATTGTACCTCTAAAACTTCTTTGCACATTTCAGATATCAAATATCTGTCCTTGAATAAACAGTAGTTCTGACCTCTTATAACATTTTTATGAACCTTTGTACCTCTACACATAAAAGTTTATGGTATAATGCAGTGTTCCTAAAACAGTATACAGGATCTACAGCCGATGTTTCACCTAGTTGTTGGCGACATAGACTCTCTCTAGATTGAAGTGAATCTGGAGTTTATTCATAAGATGTGAAATATAAAGGAAGAACTTACTCCTCTTTCTGGGCAACTTTGATGGGCTCTTGCTTTTGACCGGCGGGTCCCAA
>JAODAL010065884.1:0-18013 GCA_025379985.1 Phyllomedusa bahiana
GACCGGGTAGTGCCCCCCTTAGCTAATCAATAAATAATAAAAGTCACTTACCTCACCAGGCTCCCTGCAGCGCGGCCAGTGCCTGACGATCTCCTCAGCGGTGAGTGCAGCCGTGCGTCACACCCCTGCGACACTGACCTGTATGTACAGCGCGCACCGGCCGGTGCTGTACATACAGGGGGAGGAGGGAGGAGGGGAACGATCCCTCCTGCCTCCTCCCTGCACAGTGACACGCACCGGGCAGGTGAACGGCCGCTTCACCCGCCTGTAGCAGCGGCCCAGCGGCGCCAGAGTAGCGCACCAGTGCTACTCTGGCGCCGCGGCGGGAGGAATGCCAACTCTGCCGGGAGGGCGGGGGACCCCAATTAGCGGGACCCCCCCGCCAAAAGCGGGAGAGTTGGCATGTATGCATTTAGGGGGACATGTCTGAAAACTGTCTTGGTCTAAGACTATTCTTGTTGCCCATAGTAACCAATCAGGGTTCCCCTTTCATTTCTTCAGAGCACTATATGAAATGAAAGGGGAACTCTGATTGGTTGCTATGGGTAACAAGAATAGTCTTAGACCAAGACAGTTTTCAGACATGTCCCCCTTAGTCTTCATTGTAGTGTTATTTTGCACTAATTTTGTTTTGCCTCTACTGTGTTTCTTTATTACCCCTTACCATGTCCCCTGATGACATTTTGAGGTATAGAAACATGTTGTGACTACTTTTGAATTAACTATAGGGCTCAATAGGGTCCGGTTTTTACAGGGATATATATCCGGATGGGGTCGCCCTTATTGCTGCGGTTAACCCATGACTACTATTTATAAGGCATCAGTAGGCCTGGTTTAGCTTTTACAAGGAGAGTTTTTTTTTATTCTCTTGTCTTTCTACCTTGGTACCCCACTTCTAATTTGCTCCACATCTGCACTCTTAATCTATTAAGATGCTTTCTATTAGCTATACATTCTGCACATAGTATTGCTTTATTGTATACTATATGTGGTCTGTGTACTGGGGTTACATAGTTACATAGTTAGTACGGTTGAAAGAAGACACGAGTCCATCAATTTCAACCAAGGGTGGGGAAAATGTGGGTGAAGGGAGAGAGATAAGGAGTTCAAGCCCATCTTCCTCACTGGTGAATGCCCTGAAACCCACAAGGCAAGAACCAATCTGCTCCAGTGGAGACTTTATCTCTGAACCCAGAGCCTCCACCAGCCAGGATCCAGAATTTTACATAACTACGTACATATTAATGTTCTTTAGTTCCAGGTAGTTATCTAAGCCCTTCTTGAAACTCACTACAGTCCCTGCTGTGACCAGCTCCTCAGGCGGCTATTCCACAGATTCACAGTTCTTACAGTGAAGAACGCCCTTCTCCTCTGGAGATTGAATGCTTTTTTCTCTAGTCTAAGGGAATGTCCCTTTGTCTTTTGAGGGGGCTTCACTTGAAATAATTTTTCCCCATACTTTTTGTAGGGACCATTTATATATTTATATAAATGAATCATGTCCCCCCGAAGCCGTCTTTTCTCAAGACTAAATAAGTTCAATTCTACTAACCTCTCTTCATAACTAAGATGCTCCATTCCCCTTATAAGTTTGGTTGCTCGTCTTTGTACTCTCTCTAGCTCCATTACATCTTTTCTATAAACCAGAGCCCAGAACAGAACAGCATATTCTAAGTGAGGACGCACCAATGCTTTGTACAGCGGTAGAATGACATCCGTGTCCCGCGAGTCCCTGACTCTTTTAATACACGCCCATATCTTACTTGCCCTAGAGGCAGCTGATTGACATTGCATGCTGTTCTGTAGTCTATGATCTACAAAGACGCCCAGATCTTTCTCAACAAGCGATTCTCCCAGTTTTTCTCCCCTGAGGACATATTATGCCTGTAGATTATTCGTACCCAGATGCAGAACCTTACATTTATCCACATTGAACCCCATTTGCCAAGTGGATGCCCAAACACTCAGTGTGTCCAGGTCTGCTTGCAATTTATGAGCACTTCCATAGATTGCACTACCCTGCATAGCTTGGTGTCATCTGCAAAAATGGAAACCGTGCTATTGATCCCTTCCACTATATCGTTAATAAATACATTAAATAAGAGAGGACCTAATTCTCACCTTACTTTTAATTATATTTAGTAAGATTCAAATGTTATCATTATTGGCCTCCTTCTGAGTCACAACATAACCTTACTTTACCCTATTTTTTAATATCTGACTAAACTCTTTGCAGTGTACTGTATAAGATGTGTTTATTCACACAATACAATCTTGGATTCGGGTTATCATTATACTCTGACTGGTGACTGCATCCTCACTTCCATCGCTTCCCCATCCAACAGGGTAGAGTTCAGTCGTCTGGGATCCAGCAAATGACAATATTCTGTGATTATACTTCAAAGGGCTAACTGGTTATTAAAATTGCATTGTCTGTAGCACATTACAGTCTCCGCGCTGAATGCAGATGGTCTGGACGAGCTCCACTCAGTGAACACTTGATACATTTGCTTTTGGTAGCAGTAGATGTTGTAGGTTGTAGTAATGGGGATACTGAGAAATCCCATTTATACAACAGGCAGCACAGAGCCATGTACTGTACTTGCTGGTCACCTGCATATATTTTCGTACCACAGAATACCATATGGCATTTTTGTGGCTATTTTTTCCTCCAATAAAATCAAAAGGATTAAACACATAGCTTAGTTTAAAGGGAACAGGGAGTATGAACTGTACAAGAACCCCATACAGACTGTGTGGTGCCCTCCTCAAACTGTCTGAGTAATACAGGACTGTTACTATGTGGACTCTAATGCTTTTTGTTTAAAGGGGTTTTGCCACGAAGTAAAATTTACGTGGGAAGTTTGTAAATGAAATAATAAACATTTTCACTATTCATCATTATTAAAAATTCTGTACCGTTTTTGTTTTAGCTGCTCCTTTAGTGATCCAATCTTTACAGCTCATCTCCAGGGGATACGACCAGGGCTGAGAGCTTCTCAGTCCTGGTTGCACATGCTCAGACATCACCTCTCCTCTCAGGCAGCTCCTGAGTGTTCAAGCCCCGGGTGTTGTCATTCTACTCCCCTCCCCTTTTATCCTTAGTAATTATTCAAACAGTGCAAATAAATAAAAAAAGAAACCTCAATGAGGTATGTGCATTCATAAAGAGAAATAAAATCCACAGGTTTGGTTCCTGCAGGGATTTGTGTTGTCAGGCAAAAACTTTACCTCTGAGCTACAATGTAACTACTTACAGTTCTACACCTAAACAGTCCTTTCTTTGACTACAGAGAGGAAAGGCCTGGTGATGTCATCCTGCTGGGTCACATGATATGCAATTCAAACTAATCACCTACGACCCCTTCTTGCACACAGAGCTGAAGAGCTGGATACAGGAGGTATGAAATGAGATTGTGGCAAAACCCCTTTAACCATATTGATTTTTGTTGTGTAAGTTGATGGAGCAATGCTGCTGCGAATTACAACAGTAGCACTTACAATGAATGAGCACTTTCCTAGAGACACCTGTCTATAACATGTGGCCTTATTTTGGCTTTCAGAACCATATAACATATGTGGACAGGATGGCTTCTCAACATTGCTGTAAATTGGATGGAGGTACTTACATGTTCTGAACAGCTTGTTCCACCATCACTGCATGAAACACAATCCACGGGCTTCTTGTGGCCCACGATAAATGTAGGCTCTACAGGTCTACATACAGATCTTTCTGGCCACAGTGAATGGAGGTGGCCACGCATACACTGCACTCTTCAATCATGTTGGAAATCTCTGTTCTCTAGCATTGGAGATATCTGCAGCCCAAAAAAGTTTATCCTATTTTAATTTTCACCCCTACTTACTGCCACGTTGTGCAGGTCTGCTGTATAGGACTAAAAGGGTTTTCTCACCAGGCTGTTTCACGGAGTCACAGGTGGCTTCAGACTCATGCTTCCCGGGTTTCGGGGCGGGGGTGGTTTATAGCAGCAAATGGCATACAGTTTTTGCTTTTCCCCTAGAAGCCCTTTTAAAGTGAAGAGTGCAGGAGATTTAAAAAAACTGTAGGCACAAAGTACAGCGCTTTCATTTTAAAATCTTTTATTCACTTTGCTGTAAATTGGATGGAGGTACTTACATGTTCTAAACAAACTGTTGTGCTAAAAATAGGACTCAACAGGGAGTGATTCGCCATGGTCTGACAGACGGCAGCTAGGAGGAATCAGACAAGAGACATAGCGCAGAGAGGTGGTAGGTAACAAGAGAAACTTGTGTACACTAGCCGTAGATAAAATCTTTATCTCCTGAGCAAAACAAAATCAAAACAGCAATGTATTTGGTAAAAGTCTTCATTAACCTTTCACTATTAGATCTGGGGATTGTGAAGGCCGAGGAAGAAAGGAAACTCATTGTCATGTTCCTGGAACCTGTCCATAATTATATAGCAGTTTTATGCATTGTATTGCTGCAAATGTCCTTGTGCCATATTTAAAGGGGTTGTCTCACTATATTGATTCATCTTACCTCAGTCCTGTTTTCTTGGTTTCACTTTGAATTCAGGGGCGTGTTTACTGGCTTCTACTAGGCTGCAGAAGAAGCCAGGTCTGTAGCTATAGCAACCAGTGCTGGCAACCTATCAGAAAAGATCAAACTGGTCTGTAGCTATAGCGACCACAGGAGCTGATGCAGCCTATACAAGAGGGGATATCTAGGAATGGGTTTGAAACACTGTTAATGGACACATATAGCAAAGTGACTTGTTTTTTCAAGATCTTTAACATAAAAAGCAATCCTTGTAGTGCATTTGGTTGGCCAAAAATGTTTAGCTAACCTCTACTGTCCAAACAACCATCCACAAGTATCAGAGGACCCACGATGGGCCAAAAAGACAGAACTGACACCATGAAATCACCTCCAAGTCAGAACTGTTGACACCTGACTGGAATGGTTAATCAATTCATGCTACTGGCACCAAATTCTTATCCTCCTGTCAGTAAAGTGCAACAAAAATCTGGAGTCAGACAACCATTTAATATTTTTCTTTTTCTAAATCATCCAAATGTTGCACTTTTTTCCCAACTGGCATCTTCCCATTCCATTTCCCTTATACAGCAATGACACTCTAACAGGACATCTGATAAAGCCCATGTGTGCGAAGGAAAGATGTTCGGGCTTAGAAGCTGCAGTAGCTGCACTTTATTTGATAAAATATTTGGGTGACCACTATGTTACCCACCTGATGAAGTCAAATCTCACAAAATGTGTAGGAATTGCCTTTGTATTTATTTTATGCAACAAAGTGAAGTGACTGCAATGTCCATCCTGCGCATATACATCACAATTGTCAATAACGCTAAATACCTTCACGGAGTCTGGTCAACAACTGGAGCAAGTATTAGATATTCTAGCTGATATGATCATAAGTATTATGTCTTACAATTGCACAACCAGTTGAAGAGCGTAACATCCATGAATAAACTATGACTAAGGATTAACATCCGAAATGCGTCAGCGTTTCTCTCTCTGCTTGGATATCATGTGAATATTTGGATATTGGATTGGATTTTAAAGATGGAAATAAAGAGTTAAAAAATATTTGAACGGACTCCTCTGGTATGAAAGCTGGTACTCTTCATGAAATCTGCTAATACAGGAATAAGGTTTTTTGGAATAAGCCTCTCTGTGTCTCCTCCAGGCAGAAAGAACTACTGAGCTGACTGCACATGTGTGCTTACTGCTACAGTGGGTACGGAAAGTATTCAGACACTTTTAATTTTTTCACTCTTTATTTCTTTGCAGCCATTTGGTAAGATCAAAAAAGTTAAATTTTTTGCTCATTAATGTACATTCGTCCCCACCCCCCCCCCACCCATCGTGAAAGGAAACAAACTGATATGTAGATATTTTTGAAAATTTATTAAACAAGAAATACTGAAATATCACATGGTCATAAGTATTCAGACCCTTTGCTGTGAGACGAATATTTAACTCACATGCTGTCCATTTCCTTCTGAAACTCCTTGAGATGGTTCTACTCCTTCTTGGAGTCCAGCCATGTTTTTAAATTTAAAATGATTAGACTTAATTAGGAAAGGCACACACCTGTCCCATAACAGACTTACAGCTCACAGTTTCATGTCAGAGCGCATGAGGTCTAAGAACTGCCCAAGGAGCTCAGAGACAGAATTGTTGGCAAGGCACAGATCTGGCCACGGTTACAAAAGAATTTCTGCAGCTCTCAAGGTTCCTAAGAGCACCGTGGCCTCCATGATCCTTAAATGGAAGAAGTTTGGGACGACCACAACTCTTCATCGACCTGGCCGTCCAGCCAAATTATCGTGGGAGAAGAGCCTTGGTGAGAGAGGTAAAGTAGAACCTCAAGATCACTGTGGCTGAGCTCCAGAGAGGCAGCAGGGAGATGGGAGAAAGTTCCACAAAATCAACTATCACTGCAGCCTCCACCAGTCGGGACTTTATGGCAGAGTGCGGCCGACAAAAGCCTCTCCTTAGTGCAAGACATATGGAAGCCGCATACAGTTTACAAAAAAACACATGAAGGATCCCAGACTATGAGAAATAAGATTCTCTGCTCTGATGAGATGAAGATTAAACTTTTTGGTGTTAATTGTAAGCAGTGGAGAAAACCAGGCTCTGCTCAACACCTGCCCAATACAATCCCAACAGTGACACATGGTGGTGGCAGCATCATGCTATGGAGGTGTTTTCAGCTGCAGGGACAGGACGACTGGTTGCAAGTGAAGGAAAGATGAATGCGGCCAAGTACAGAGATATCCTGGATGAAAACCTCTTCCAGACGCTCTGGACCTCAGACTGGGCCGAAGGTTCATCTTCCAACAAGACAATGACACTAAGCACAAAGCTAAAATAACAAGGCAGTGGCTTCAGAAAACTCTGTGACCATTCTTGACTGGCCCAACCAGAGCCCTGACCTAAACCCACTTGAGCATCTCTGGAGAGACTTGGTAATGGCATCCACCAACGTTCACCATCCAACCTGGGGGAACTGGAGAGGATCTGCAAGGAAGAATGATCCCCAAATGCAGGTGTGAAAAACTTGTTGCATCATTCCCAAGAACACGCATGGCTGTACTAGCTCAAAAGGTGCTTCTACTCAATACTGAGCAAAGAGTCTTAATGCTTAAGACCATGTGACATTTCAGTTTTTCTTGTTTAATAAATTTGCAAAAATATCTACATTTCTGGTTTTTGTCTTTCAACATGGGGAGGGGAGGTGCAGAGTGTACATTAATGAGCATAAAATTAACTTTTTGGATCTTACCAAATACCTGCAATGAAAGAAAGAGTGAAAAATGTAAAGTGGTCTGAATACTTTCCATCCCCACTGTATATAACCATCAATAAGCTTACAAGCTACTTGTAACTTTATTACACTACATTTCTACATATTCTCTTGGACTTGTGCCATTAGATACATTGTTAGAACACCAGCACTGTATGCGGCTGCCTTTTGCTTGACTGTGTACCACCCCATTCATTAAGAAGTTGATTACATTCCCAGGATCCTTTTTTTTTTGATGTTTTTCTGTCATCACACCATTCTTTGGCTGCACAGCATAGGTCAAAAAACATGGAAAACCTGACGACATTTTGTCCTATGCAGGACCGCGGTTGTTGTCACTGATTTGCGCAAAAATCGTGGTCGGTTTTAGTTTTTGTCATCGGCTTGTACAATTGAATGTACAGGAAACCTACAAAACCGCAGAACACGCTAGTTCAAAACCCCATACTATATAGACTACAGCACAGGTTTGTCATTGCTGTCTATGCAGCACAGGGTACCATCAGATTCTGGACGGTTTCAGTATTTGTGTGCTTGTAGAAATAGCCGTTGTGTTTTCAAGAGAAGAGTCCACGAGATTCCACACACCTGGCAGTTTTTGAAATACTGGCCCTGGTTAGTCTAACACCAGCGACCTCGCTTGTATAAGAATGTTTCATGACATGTTTTTTCTATTCTAATGTGGGTTCACATTGAAAGTGATCGTCAGGAAACTGGCTCACTTGATTTTATGCTACAGTCTGAGATCATGTGTCTAATTTCTATAAGGCTATGTTCACACGGCTTATTTCGGGGCGTATTTACGGACGTATTTACGTCCGCAAATACGTCCCGAAATACGTTTCAAATAAGTGGTCACAGTGTGGAGCATAATTTTGCAAGTCGTAAATACTCCCCATTCTTTACTATGGGATTTACATTGCGAAATACGCCTCAATAAGTGACAGGGCCTTAAATTTACGATCGTATTTACGGATCGTATAAGTCCCTTCCCATTTATTGGGGCGTATTTGCAAGTAAACCCCAATAAAAAGAATTGGAATTATTTACGATGCGAAATAGTACCCACTTTGTGACACGATTTTGAAACGTTTTTCGGACGTATTTGCGGACGTAAATCGTCCGTAAATACCCCCGAAATAAGCTGTGTAACATAGCCAAGTGACGGGGGGCTTTTTTTTACGATCGATTTACGGAGGATTTACGCCCGCAAATACGTCTTGGAAATACGCCTCGTGTGAACGACGAGGCGTATTTTACATTGGAATCAATGCTAAGCTAATTGTTCATTATTTGAATCGTATTTCGGGACGTATTTGCGTCCGTAAATACGTCCGTAAATATGTCCTGAAATAAGCCGGGTGAACATAGCCTAAAGGGAAGCGGCAATCGGGAAAGGACAGGTGTCGAATAAAGTAGCCATTATGGGCAACATGTATGAACAGGGCTGCGGCAGATATCTGGCGTCTTTTCAGCTCGATATCAGGCACAGCCCCGTTCATACATTTTTAAATCTCCCGCGGCAGGGAGCTACATATTTATAGCTTCTCTGCGGCATTTCTAGGCACATTACTGCTGGAACAGGAAGAGCACTTTCAAAGTGGTTTACCTGATGCCGAACTGTCGCCCTAGCACTAGAAGGCACCTTATGACCCACTGTAGAGCAGGTTCATAAATCAGGCGCATTTTATGCCAGTATAATGCACATGAAATTTGGCATGTTAACCACAAATTTCATGCATGTCGCCCAAAATATACAGTGGGATAAATAAGTATTGGATACGCTGGCTGTTTTGCAGGTTTTCCCACCTACAGAGAATAGAGAGGTCTGTAATTTCTATCATATGTACACTTCAACTATGAGAGACATAAAAATCCACAAAATCACATTGTATGATTTTTAAATAATTAATTTGCATTTTATTGCACAAAATGTATATATTTTTTTCAAATTGTTTTTATTACGGTATTATTTCCAATATCCTTGACATATAATCATGCATAAAAAACACAGTACTTGTGAGTAACAATATCAGCCTCTTGACACAATAATACAAGTACAATGTCGTAGGATACGTGTTATCTCAAGGATATCGCCTCTATTTTTCCAAAATAACTAATAAACAAAGTACAGCTACGCACAAACTCTTGTGTTCTGAATTGAGGTACAGAATTATCCAAATGCACAACTGTTGCACTGTCACAAATCAAACTTTATTAACAGTTACAGCTGCAGTGTGGCTTACACCTCTCTACCATGATGCATACTGTGGTTAATGGCTGTCCCTCTCCCCAGCCCCCCGCCGCCTCCGATGTGCCTGGCAAAGATAGCAGTCCCCCGAGCCACTATCCCGCAATCCTAAAGCCTTGCGATATGCTCTCTAAACAGGCTTTGCTATGTAGAACCAATTTGTGATATTAGGTTGATCCTCTTTCAGGCAATAGGCCGATAGGTTCAGTGCCTGCTAACTGTCTCCCCTGATACCAAAGGGTCATCTCAAAACAGCGCCTTATTTTGCATCTGGTGTCTGTCGGCATCGTGTCCATATATTTCTCCCATAAGGTGAAGAACTTCCCTGCCCTCTTTTCCTTGTGCAAGGTGGCCTCTACCCAGTCCATCTGCATCAAAAAATTGAGTTTGATCTTGAATAGGTCTAGTGTTGGGCCTGCAGACTGCAGCCAAACCTGCAAGATCGCCTTGCTGCCGCTGCCGCCACACTATGCAGCATCCTTTTTTCTCGATTTGGCCTCCTCCCAACCCCTTGCTCCACAGAGCCCAACAGTGCCCAAGAAGAGCAGGCAGACACTGACAGTCCCAGGGAATTTTTCGTATCAAATGCAATCTGAGTCCAATAGATGTGTATTATTGAACATTCCCACAGGCAATGGTACAAATCAGCTGCAGGTGCTCCACATTTAAAGCAGTGATCGGTTGGGAACTGACTCATACGATTACCCTTCAGTGGTGTGAGATAGGCATTGTGTGTCACCTTCAGAAACATCTCAAGGTACCTGGCTGTGGGTAGATATTTGTGAGCGTCTGCAAGGGCTGCCAGAATCATAGCATACCTCCCAACTTTTAGAGATTGAAAATAGGGACACATCAGGCCATGCCTGTAACCCCGCCCAAACACATGACATCATACTAAGACACGCCTCTAACCACGCCCATACACATACATGCCAACTTTTTAGAGAGCCAAAAAGGGACACATTCTCAGGATTGCATTGTGTCCAATGATGAAATATTAAGAAAATTGTTCTGTAATATACAGGTACTAAGTCATCAGATACTTTTTAAAGCAAGATAGTCAGTTTATTGACGCAAATTTCTCAAATGAAAAAGAGGGACATTTATAGAGCAAAGAGGGACAGAGGGACAAGGGTTAAAAATAGGGACAGTCCCTCCAAAACAGGGACAGTTGGGAGGTATGTCATAGGGGGGGGGAAAGATTACCATCTCTCTCCTGCCACCTGGTCAATCTGAGATTTGTCTGTTCATAATCAACATCTTCAAGGAGGTATCTGTAGATGACAGACAAGTGTGCCCGTCGTGTGGGGGGAGTCAGAAGCGTACGCTCAAAAACTGTGTCCCAGTCTCTAGGCCCCATCTGTTGTGTTGCCTTAGTGATATAGCTAGTCACCTGCAGGTGGTTGAAAAATGGGATCGGAAGTTGTGTGTAAAGATGCTGCAATTCTGGAATCGCGTATGGCTGCTTGGTGTCTGGATGTACAAAATGTTTTATTTGCTGCAGGCCCAACCTGCGCCATAGTGTAATGGTATTGTGCAGTTTGCCCCCTTGGACGTCTGGATTCTGTAGAAGATATAAATCAGGATTCAACCCTTTCAATTGCCTAAGCTTCCTCCATGCCCGCCAGATCGGCATAACCAACCGATTATCCTTCACCGCGCGAGGGAGTCTCTCATAGGATAAATGGAGAAAATTAATGAGGACTACACCAGGGTGGACCTCCTGATATAGGGCGATGTCAGTGTAGATGTTCGTGGACTGGGCCCAATCCGCTATGAAGTGATCTAGGGCCACCAAGTTGTACAAGCGTATGTTGGGAAAACCTAGGCCTCCATTAAGTTTGCGTTGTTGGAGCAGAAACAAAGGAATACGTGCCCTCTTATTGTTCCAGATGAATTGCCTATACTGAGCGTTAATAAATTTCTCGTCCCTCGGTCGCAAATACACTGGCAGCATATGGAATATGTATAGGAGGTGTGGGAACTCAACCATTTTGATGAGGTTGCACCACCCGGAAAAAGATATTGAGAGGTTGGACCACTTCCTCATGGTATTTACAAGCTCACCAGTATATCTAGTCATGTTTGTGGCGTATAAATTAATTGGGATTTTAGTCAGCCATATCCCTAAATATTTCAGTTCCGATCTGCACCAGTGGATCGAGTGTGCCACGGACCATAAAGGTTCAGCCGGGCCCTTTAGGAGAATCCCTTCACTCACAAAATTTCCCATGTCTGATGTTTCCTGTAGTTCTCGACCAAGTTTGCACACACAACAGCAGGGATTTTTGCTCACTCCTCCACACAGATCTTCTCCAAATCTTTCAGGTTCCGGGACTGTCGCTGGGCTACATTGAGTTCCAGCTCCCTAGAGCAGAGAGGTGGTCGGCCACCTGGGAAAGCATCTGTAAACAAGCAGAAGGTAAAAACTGCGGCATGTTTCAAATGATGGAAAACAGAGCAGAAATGTATTTGGTACTAATGTTTATTTACCCTTGCCTTCATGTTTAGAGGGGTTGTCCAGCAAAGAAAAATTATTCTTAAATGGGGCCAAGGTGAATACATTTTTTTTTAAAAGTCATGCTTATCTGAAGTTTCCCCCCCGCACTCCAAAGTTCCCCAGGGACCTGCTCCTCTTCACTTCCAGGTTCTCGCCCTGACACAGCAAGTGAATGGAGCATGTACCTCTCCTGTGTGTTGGGATGAGAACCCAGAAGTGAAGACAAGAAGCTTCTGAGCCGGAGTAGCGGGGGACCTACAGGGAAATATAACTTTTATTAAAAATTTTTACCCACCCTGGCCCCATTTACATATAATTTTTCATTTCTGGACAACCCCTTTAAAGCTAATCAATGAAATGGGAATACCCCTTTAAATTAGACACCCACTCTAAGACATATTAATCAGAAGACGTCCAGCCACAGGGGACCCCGACCACTCTTCAAAAGTAGAATTCCATTTTATGTTGCATACAGTGAAAATCACCTCTGGGCGGGTTGCAGAGATCAATATACAAGTGTCCAATGTGACAAAAAGACAAGGAATGCAATAAAGTCAATGAAATATGTGTGGAATGGCCCCATTTGACGGATAGTAGAGGTCACTTGTACAGACAGGTTCCAAATATTGAGGAAGACATGAATATGAATAGAGCTGTCCTATTACTATGTAACTATCGGTGTGTCCTACTTTCATACAAGGTCATAGACATTTGTATAAGTACGGTAACACTGCGTCACTCCATAATCCTCGCACTCTGGCTATACTATGTAGGGAATGCCGGGCCCGGCCTCGGTAGGCACATAGTAAACACTAGTTGCTGGGTGACACTATTTTTGGATTTGTTTCAGGTCTCTAGTGTGTGAATCTACCTTATGCCTTTCGTATGTATTTTCACTTTCTGCAGTGTGAACAGTGCCAGCCCAGGGAATTGTTTCTCCTTTCAGACATGTCATTGCTAATTAAATTAGTACAGAACCTACTGCTCGTTTTGTTCTAAATTACTACTTTTAATTGAAACACCTGCTGCAGGAATGTTTCCATCTTGCCTTTTCCCAGGACTGTAAATGAGCTTTCTAGAATGCATAATTGATTATTTAACTAAACTATACAAGAATCATTTATACACATTTCACACAGAGTAACAGAATCTTGTCCCTCTCACCAATAAAGCCCATTGTGACCCCCAACAAGCATGGAAATGGCAGTGTTAATCATAGCAGCAGGCAGAGGAATAATTGAATTCACGGGCTTGTAGGTATGGCATGGCGGAGAAAGCTGCCTTATTACTAACGGGGGTAAGAAATCCACTGGTGCATGGGCAGTGGGAGAAGGGGCTTTGATCCGGAGCTCTACTCTCTGAAGGATGAAGAGTACTGTAGGAGGCACTCTGCAGGTGTAAGGGTGGAGCCATCAATTTGCTCTACTGACAGATGATGGCGCTAGAACAATGGCAAGAAGAGAAGGATGAAGGAAAACCTGGGGTGCTTAGGGTGGAGTCTGTTCAAAAAGAGCATTAGGCTATGTTCACACGGCGTAGTTGCGGGGTGTACAGTACGCCCCACAGTTACGGCACGTACTCCCTTAGCGCGGGGCGGGGCTGCAGCCCGCCGGCCCCATAGACTGTCATTACTCGCGGCGTGTATTCGCCGCAAGTAATTGACATGTCACTTATCTCCCCGCGCGTACAATACAATCGTATTGTACGAGCCGGGAGAGGAGGCGTAATTCATAGTTCTCTATGAGAACTGTGGGTTACCTTAATTTCGGCACGCATTTCTCACGTATTAGAGCGCAAATACGAAGCTACATGCGCGCAATAAATTTGGTCGTGTGAACATACCCTTATAGTAGTTGACAGCGGAACAGTACGGTATACCGGATAATCAGAAACTGGGAGAACAACAAGTGGTCAGAGGAGGAGGTTACCAATCCACTTGTGTACTGCCGAAGCCCGTGTCAGTTACTCACTAGTCCCCTACGGAGGCCGGAGAGAGATAAGGAGTTGTTTTACTGAGAGTGCTGAGAAAAGTTCACTGCCTTAGGCTATATCTACACAGCACAGGTTCTTCATCGGATTTACGGAGGATTTAGAATCCACCAAAAATCCGCCTGTACCCAGCGCTGTTTAGGCTGCAATAAAAAATCCTTGCTGTAGTCTACACAGCACAGATTTTTTCTGGTCAGTTTTAAAATCCGCCGAATTCAGGCGGATTTTCAAACTTGCTTGATCTGCCATAGGATTGCCGTCGGATTCTCATATTTTCAATGTACGGGGCCGACATCAGATCTGTTTTTAATGCAAATCTACGCTAAACACCGCCATCCAGCAATGTTAAAATGACGTCGGATTTTGGACAGCATTTTAACATTGCTGTGTAGATGTAGCCTTAAAGTTACAGTAGATAAGGCTTCTGAAAGTCACCGGTTGTTTCTGTGATGCCTACATATCCGGCAATTACACAGGTATATTAGAATATCTGGTCAACTCTACGGGACAAGAGCTGGTTCCTATTTGCTATATCTATGAACAACTAGTCGTCTTTTGTGACACGTACCAAAACAACTCATTATCGACCATTTAAATTGCAACCAATTAGAATGCCATCATCATACACCCAACCAGAACAATATCTGTCTACTAAGGAGGAGCGAAAACTCGGTGGTTGTGGTGCACTCCAGTACGGACTCCGGGTGCTCAGCGGAAGGATGTTCAATCCCAGATCAATGTTCAAGAAATTCTACGGCACAGCGTTATCCATTTTCAGAAGGTAGAACATCCAGATTTTAGTGCACAACAAGAAGTAAGGTAGATTCTCCAATTTAGAGGAGTTATGAGGTATACAGTTATTTGCAAAATAATAGCAGTGTGTTTCAATACTTTGAGAAAAATCTTAAAAGGGTTGTCTCACTACATTGATTCATCTTACCTAGCCTTGTTTTCTTGGTTTCGCTTTGAATTCAGGGGCGTGTTTACTGGCTTCCACAGACGCAGTAGAAGTCGGGTTCGTAGCCTATTAGCAAACCACAGGAGCTGATGCAGCCCATACAAGAGAGGATATCTGGGAATAGGTAGGACACTGTTAATAGACACCCTATTGCAAAGTGACTTGTTTTTGCAAGATCTTTAACATAAAAAGCAATCCCTGTAGTGAGACAACCCCTTTAATCCTCATAACAGCATTTATTTCCGTGTACACAAAGGTTCTGAGAGTTCTGCACATTCACATCCAAATGAAAACTGAAGAAGCATACACGCGAAACGCGTGACAGTATATCTGGGTATAGTACCTTATAAGAAACATAGCATATTATATATTTACTTTGCTTTTGCTTCTAAATATTTATTCATGCTATCATATATTTATTTTTGCTGCACGTTTGCATTTTATCATAATGTATGTATTTATGTATTGAACATTTATTTGTACTCTATTGTAGCAAATTATAGATTTTTTTATTTTTTTTATTTAAAGTTTATTAAACATTTTCTTTATAAAACACAAAAAGAAACATAAACATAAAATAGCAGCCCTGTAAAAGCTAATCTCAATGTTATACATCAAACAGCGTGAATACGCAAGAAAAAAGAAACAAAATACGCTTGGTATTACGGATCCCAAAACATGCAGGAGCGAACACACCATATTGAAAGCAAATGGCATAATGGAACCTGGATAGATAAGTGCTGCATCAGAGACAACTACAACAACAACAACAAAAAAACAAAAAAAAGGAGAGAAGAAAAGAGAGGAGAGAAAAGGAAAAAAAAAAGGGGGGGGACATGTCCGATCTGTCAGGGCCCAGGGGGGTAAGGCAACAAAGAAATGACATAGGGCCACATGTATGAAGCTCGCCACGTCAGGGCGCACCTTTTCGCCAGTTTTTCGGCAAAATTTGCGCCTGATTTAAGTTGGCGCTGGGGCGCGCTCATACATGCTATGTAAAGTCCGCCCACGCCTCCATGAGTGGGCCAGTGCGGGGACTTGGGCGCAGTGCGGCGCTGCGCCTAAGATTCGCCGTCTGAGGAGGTGTGCTCATACATGCGGGGAAAAGTTCCCTGTGCCTCGCCAGTGTGTGAGGCGCAGTGCGGGACTTAGGCGCAGAAGGAATGCGCCTCACATGTATTCCGATTCGAGACAGGCTGGAAAACAGCGAGAAATCATTAAACATGTCCGTGCGGAGTATGAATTAAAAAAATCGCCCATATTAGGCGTAAAACATTATCAGAAAAAGAGCTCAAACCTACAAAAAAAATACATAAATAAAATCACTTTCCAAAAATCTAGAACGGCGCTACATCGGGAATTTGGATATTTGAAATTGCCGGGAATACAGTAATTCAAATTCTGTTAAGCTATCTCATTTGGGCGGCAGAAACCAACCAATCAGAATAGGAGCGACATTGAACCATTAACCCCTTACCGACGTTTGACGTTTGAGTACGTCAAAACGCCGGTAAGCGGCATTGAAACGGGATCTTTTTCAGATAATATTTTACACCTAATAAAAATGATTTTTTAAATCATACTCCATGCTGCACAGCGCTGAGAGCCGAGATTTCATTGCCCCGATCTCTCCATTGACTACAGTGGGACAAGTAGCTCGCGCTCTGATTGGCCGAGATAGCCAAGTCCCCGCTAGCTCAACCAATCAGCTCTTTTCTGCATGTTCACTGTATTTTGAACTGTCCTGCCTTTGAATTTGATTGGTCAAAACTTCTCCATAGGTTATTATGGGTCCCTGTCGCTCCTATTCTGATAGGCTGAGATAGCCAAGCACCCCCTAGCTCAACCAAACAGCTCTTTTCTGAATTATTACTGTATTTAGAAATGTCCCGCCTTTGATTTTGATTGGTGCATACTAAACCATAGGTTTTAATGGCTACTATTCTGATTGGCTGGTTTCTGCCGACCAATCAGAATAGCTTACAGAATTTGAATTACTGTATTTCCCGACATTTTCCAAGATCCTAATTCCTGATGTAGCGCCGTTCTAGATTTTTGGAAAGTGATTTTTTAATTTTATTTTTTTTTATTAGGTTTGAGCTCTTTTTCTGAGAATGTTTTACACCTAATAAAGGCGATTTTTTGGAATCATACTCCATGCCGCACGGAGCTGAGCACCGAGATTTCTCTTGCGATCTTCTTCTATGTTTCCCCTCATGTTCCGTTCTCGCTTCACTTCGCCTCCACCGGATCATTTAGACCAGAATCAACCAGGTCTGCCTGTCGGAGCTGCCGAGCGCTGCAATGCGCCGCACTTTGCCGACTCGCGATTGTACATGTCTCGGAGTTTTCGAGCGCACCGCGTCCCGCCCCGGAACGCCCACACCACGCCCATTACACGCCCTTCATGCGAGGCGCATCTGACAGTGGCGAACGCTGCGCCTAACATCGCATACCTGCGTCCGACAGGGGATTCAGGCCGGTGAGGCGCAGGATACGCCAGAAAACAGGCGAAAAGCCCGTTCATACATGTCAACCATAGAGCCTAAGAAACAGAAGTCAACACCAAGGGTCACGGCCTAGACATTCGACCATCCCGACAGGGCTTTGAATCCCTGGATTCTTTATCAAGAATCCACGGTCCCCAAGTATGTAAAAATCTGGTAGCATCTTCCGCGGAGTGAGATATCAGTTCCTCGATACGGAAGAGAAAGAAGACCTCCTCAATCCACTCCAACACCGATGGGGTTGAAGTCTGCCGCCAACGCCTGGGTATCAGGGTTTTCGCTGCTTGGAGGAGATGCCTGAGTAAAGATTTTTTGTAGGCAGATTGTGAAAAGTTAAACATACATAGTAGAGTGGCCTCTGGGGTGTCTGGAATCGAAACCCCAGTACAGTCCTTCATAGCTTGAAGGACCGTACCCCAAAAAAAAAATTTCCCAATGCATCACAGCCCCACCCGATATGGACCTTAGTTTTTAAACCCCTCTTCAT